>JACEHZ010000154.1:0-214727 GCA_017893485.1 Hemerocallis citrina | reverse complement strand
GGTGATTTCATAGTCCAGTATTTGATTAAGGACGAGGTGTGTCGCAGATTTTTGACTCCGCTTCGTGGTAAAACTAAGAATTGTCCAGGCTGGAAATTCACCGAAGCCTTTAACAAGCTCATGTTGGAAGCTGATATCTCTGTTGAGGAAACACGAAGAATATAGCGAATTCATATCAATGTCCCTCCAACCGCGCGGATCAAGAGATGCAGTGTACCAAGACTAGCATACAAATGGCAGACCTAGCATCAGTTTCTCCCATATTTAGTATAGTTGTAGGAACTTCGAGCGCGACGGCGGAGTTCGTTCCGACGGTTGTGGGAGCAATTCCGAATGGCGAACCACTTCTAGCTCGCTTAAGAGAGAACTTGCGAAGCGGATTCAAGCCAAGTGTTAGACTCCGAACTCATCGTTTGAGTATGTTTCAACGGTTGTGGGAGCAATTCTGAATGGCGAACCACTTCTAGCTCACTTAAGAGCGAACTTGCGAAGCGGAGTCGAGCCAAGTGTTGGACTCCGAACTCATCGTTTGAGTATGTTTCAACGGTTGTGGGAGCAATTCCGAATGGCGAACCACTTCTAGCTCGCTTAAGAGCGAACTTGCGAAGCGGAGTCGAGCCAAGTGTTGGACTCCGAACTCATCGTTTGAGTATGTTTCAACGGTTGTGGGAGCAATTCCGAATGGCGATCCACTTTTAGCTCGCTTAAAAGCGAACTTGCGAAGCGGATTCGAGCCAAGTATTGGACTCCGAACTCGTCGTTTGAGTATGTTTCAACGGTTGTGGGAGCAATTCCGAATGGCGAACCACTTCTAGCTCGCTTAAGAGCGAATTGCGAAGCGGAGTCGAGCCAAGTGTTAGACTCCGAACTCGTCGTTTGAGTATATTTCAACTGTTGTGGGAGCAATTCTAAATGGCGAACCGCTTCTAGCTCGCTTAAGAGCGAACTTGCGAAGCGGAGTCGAGCCAAGTGTTGGACTCCGAACTCATCGTATGAGTAAAAGAAATTAAAAACAGAGAGATGTACACAATCACAAAAAATGTGGAAAAAATAAGCTTTTATTGATAACAACTAGTCGGCCGCTTCTGAGTTGCAAGCGTTTATTACATTGAGGAAATAAAGTAGCAAAATACAAGTGAAAGGCAAGGAACGGTTCGACATCTGAAGGTACTTAGAAAGGCGTTCAGGCGCTCTCTTGGTACTTCAAAAGATGGTCGGCATTCTAAGTCCTGGGAATCTCTCTGCCTTCAAGATCTTCTAGGCGGTATGTACCGGGCCAACTACTTTGGTAATCTTGTAGGGTCCCTCCCAGTTTGGAGCTAGCTTACTCTTTTGACTGGGGAATGAGATAGCCAGCTTTCGGAGGAATAAGTCCCCCTCTTTGAGACTGGTGGGACGAACTCTCTTATTGTAGGCTAATTCGATCCTTCTTCGATAGTTTTGTTGGCGAATTGAAGCACTTTCCCGTAGCTCATCAATCAAGTCCAAGTTTGCCTGAAGCTCTCTCGCATTCTATTCTTCTTCGTAGGCCATGAGGCGAGGAGATGGTATTCCGACTTCCAAGGGGATCACAGCTTCGGATCCATAGGTGAGACTAAACGGTGATTCACCTTTGGGGGTCCGTTTCGTAGTGCGGTAGTTTCACAATATGTTGGGGAGCTGATCCGCCCAAAAACCTTTGGCTGCCTTATCTAGCATTTTCTTGATACCGAAAAGGATCTGTCGGTTGGCATTTTCCACTTGACCATTTGACTGCGGGTGGGAGACGGAGGAGAAACATTATTGGACGGCGAGGTCTTCACATAGAGATCGGAATGCGGCCCCTGTAAATTGTGTTCCATTATTGGTTATTAGGACCCGAGGCACGCCGAACTGATAGATGACGTTCTTCCAAAAGAACTGTAGTACTTTATTCTCGGTGATTGTAGCCAATGGTTTGGCCACTATCCACTTAGAGAAGTAGTCGATTGCCACGACTAAAAACTTGAGTTGGCCGGGAGCTAGCAGAAAAGGGCCTAGTAAGTCCATACCCCACATTGCAAAAGGGATCGGACTTGATAGGGAGGTGAGTTGAGCTTGGGGTAGGCAACGGATGTTGGAGTATTTCTGGCAAGAGCTGCATTGCCGGACATGTCGTTCGGCATCTTGTAGGAGGGTAGGCCAGAAGTACCCGTAGTTTAACACTTTTCTGGCGAGGGACCTTGACCCTGAATGGGCTCCGCCTATACCTTTGTGGAGCTCTTGCAAGGCATAAGAAGCTTCTCCCGGGGAGAGGCACTTCAAGTAGGGTCTGCCATCTACTTGGGTGAAGGAGCGTTTGTACAAGACCCCTTCAACAAGGGCGTACCGCTTACTTAGGGTCTTCGGGGAGGAGCCCATCCTTTTGGAATTCTATCAGAGGTTTCATCCAATGTCTTGAAGTTGGACGGGTAGCAACTTCACCGAGTCGGGGGTTTCTTCTTCTATGCTCGGTCTTAGGAGCACTTCAATCAGGACGGTCTGCTCGAGACCTTGTAGGGAGGAGGAGGCCAAATTGGAGAGGGCATCTGCTTGGAAATTTTCTTCTCTAGGGATCCGCTGAATGAGCGCCTGTTCAAACGAAGCCATGAGATTTTGGACCTTGGCTAGGTACTTAACCATTGGGTCTTCTCGCGCCTTATACTCGCCTAAGACTTGGTTCACGACCAGTTGAGAGTCACTAAATATTCAGAGATGTTGTGCCCCTACCTTGCGAGCCATTTCGAGAGCGGCTATAAGGGCTTCATACTCTGCTTCGTTGTTAGAGGCCTTGAAGCTGATGCGGAGGGAGTATTGGAGAACGAAATCATCCAGGCCTACCAGAATGACCCCGGTTCCGCTCCCTTCGGTGCAAGAGGATCCGTCTACATATACCATCCAGATAGGGGGTCCGTTTGCTGCTTGACTGACCTCTAGAATGGTGCTCTCAACAATGAATTCAGCTAAGGCCTGAGCCTTGATTGCGGTCCAAGGCTGGTATGATATGTCATGCTGGCTCAGCTCGATCGACCACTTCATGAGGCAGTCGGAGGTCTCTGGTTTGTGAAGGACTTGCTTAAGGGGCTGGTCGGTAAGGACGACCACCGAGTGGGACTGAAAATAAGGGCGAAGCTTCCTAGCTGCCATGACCAGGGCGTACGCCATCTTCTCCAATCTTGGGTAGCAGAGCTCGGCATCCCGAAGTACCTTGTTCATGTAATAGATGGGCTTCTGAGCTTTGTCTTCTTCCTTCACCAAGACAACACTGAGGATTTGTTCAGAGGCAGCTAAGTAGGGGTAGAGTGTTTCCCCGGGGATAGGCTTGCTGAGGAGAGGGGGGTTGACTAGATAGGCTTTAAGCTGATCGAATGACTCCTGCTGTTGTTGACCCCATTCGAAGCCCTTAGCCCCCCTGAGGGCTTTGAAGAAGGGAAGACACTTCTCCCCTGACTTGGACAGAAAGTGCCCTATGGCTGTGAGGCACCCCGTGAGTCTCTGAACATCTTTCACACTCTTGGGAGGAGCCATGTCCAGAATGGCTTTGATCTTCTCGGGATTGGCTTCGATTCCTCTTTGGCTGACCATGAAGCCTAGGAATTTCCCGGATGAGACTCAGAACGCACATTTGTTCGGGTTGAGCCTCATATCATGTCTCCTCAATACATTGAATGCCTCTTGCAGATTGGCCACATGATCGGCCCCATGGATGCTCTTGACCAGCATATCATCAACATACACTTCCATGTTTCGGCCGATTTGGTTCGGAAAAACATTGTTGACAAGGTGTTGGTAGGTCGCACCTACATTCTTCAACCCGAAGGGCATTACCCTGTAGCAGTAGAGCCTCTGATCGGTGACGAAGGAGGTTTTCGGAATATCCGGGGGGAACATGCAGATTTGATTGTACCCGGAGAAGGCATCCATGAAGCTGAGCAGCTCATGGCCGGAAGTGACGTCGATCAGGGTGTCAATGCTTGGGAGAGGGAATGGATCTTTAGGGCATGCCTTGTTCAGGTCCGTGAAGTCAATACAAATTCTCCAACTTCCGTTAGACTTCTTAACCATAACAACATTGGAGAGCCATTCAGGGTAGTTGACTTCTTGGAGGAACCAGGCTTTAAGGAGCTTGTCCACTTCTTCCTTGATAGCATTCTGGCGCTCAGAGGCAAATTTGCGGCTTTTTTGTTAGACCGGTTTGGACCCCGGAGCAACACTCAAGTGGTGAACGAGGAGCTCTTCGGAGATTCCTGGCATGTCGGCAGCCGACCACGTGAAGAGGTCGCGGTTCTTTCTAATGCATTGTACTATGTTGGAACATAGGGCAGATGGGAGGGTCTTACTGATGAGGAACTTGCGGCTCGGATCTTGCTCGGAGAAGAGCACTTCCTCCAATTTATCCACCGGTTTGGACGTTTGTCGGACATTCTCTTGGGGAATCTCAAGAGTGTCGAGGGAGAGGACTAGTTCCCCGGTGGAGGTCATGTAACATTTGTGGGCCATCTCTTGACTACCCCTTACTTCCCCTACTCCCGTGCTGGTGGGGAACTTCATCTTGAGGTGATAAGCCGACGGGACGGCCTCTAGAGCAGCTAGGCCAGGTTGGCCTAGAATTACATTATAAGCAGCGGGGACATCGACGACCATGAAGTCCATCGACTCCATTCGGGTAGTAGGATTTCTGCTAGCGGTTACGTCGAGGGTGATTACCCCTTCGATTGTCACTGGCACTCCCGTGAACCCATGGAGTGTGTAGCCGGCGGGCTTAAGCCTGTCCTGGGATAGTTTGAGCCCTTTGAAAGTAGCGAGGAAGCGGATGTTAACGGAGCTGCCATTGTCCACCAGTATCCTCTCCACTTTAAAATTTGCCATATGGAGGTTGATGACTAGTGCGTCATAATGGGGGGTTCGGACACCCTCAAGGTCTTCATCTGAAAAAGTGACCGGTACTCCGAGGCCTTTGGGAGGGGGCATGCCATGTACTGAGTTGACTTCCCTTATGAAATCCTTTCGAGAGGAGTTGGAGGTGCCTCCAATGGGGCCTCCATGGATGAGATGCAGGATGCGTTCCTCTTCGAACTCGGGAGTTTCCTCGTGCCTTTCAAGATGCTTGTTAGCCCCCCTAGGGGGAGGAGGAGGATCAACTCGGTCCTTTCTCAAAAATTTAGACAACTGTCCCCTCTGAATGAGGGCCTCGATTTCATTCTTTAGGGCCCGACAATCATTGGTGTCGTGGCCGTGGTCCCAGTGATATCGGCACCACTTCTCTTTGTCCCTCTTCTTGCCGGGGGTATTCATCTTCGGGGCAGGAGGCAGGACCCCTTCCTTCTTAACCTCCATGAGAATAGTAGAAATGTTGGCGTTAAGAGGGGAAAACTTCTCGAATCTGGGAGGTGGGCGGCGCTGGCCCCCACTATCCTTCTGGAGCTTCTTGGCTCCCTCTTCTTCAGTCGCCTTTCTTTTGATTCCGGAGGAAGGCCCCTCAAAGGTGGGGCGATGCTCAGCTTCCTCAGCCCGAATATACTTCTCGCTTCTGAGAAGGAGGTCGGAGAAGTTTTGCGGGGGCTTCTTAGCTAGGAAGGACCGAAGGCTGGAGTTAAGGACATTCGATTGGAAGGCTGCTGCAGCGACTGACTGGTCGAGGGAAGCAATGGACCTGGCTTCCGCGGTGAACCTTTTCACATAGTCTCTGAGTTTGTCACCCTTCTTCTGGTTGAGGTAGAGTAGCGAAATGCTGGTCTTCTCTGTGCGACGGCTACTCACGAAGTGGGTGATGAAGAGGGCCTCAAATTGTTCAAAGGAGAATATGGAGGATGGGACAAGGCAAAAGTACCATTCCTGGCCGGACCCTTAAGAGTAGTGGGGAAGGTCTTGCACAGGAGGGCATCGGAAGCTTGGTGGATCAACATAAGGGTCTTGAAGCTCTCGATGTGGTCCACGGGGTCTGACTCCCCAGAGTAAGTCTCGAACTATCGGGGCTTGAAGTCTATTGGAACGGGCGCCTCCATGATTGTTTGAGAGAAGGGAGGTCGGCTTGGATGAAGGGTCCTTCCTCTAAGCTCCTCTTCCTTGTCTAGCTGACCCAAGCGCCTCTCCATCTCGTGGAGACAATGGTAGACGGTGTCATCCCTTCGACGGTAGCGAAACGAGCCTCTGGACTCGTCTTCGTACGAAGGGGAGTGTAATGCCCCGAATCCCAAATACACTGAATTCGAGATGTTCTACAGGATCTTTTCACTTCCTTTAGTACAATTTTACAGGGAAATTAAAACTTTTCATCATACATCAGAGTTTACATCATAATTACATCTTTCTTTTGCACAGCGGAAGTAAAATACAACAATTAAATACAAGTATAACAGCGTGATATAATCTTTAAGCATCCATTCCTCTTTAATCTTTAACATGACATTTACCTGCATATAAGACTGTGGGTACGTCAGTTTATTCAACCGACGAACATTATACACGGCCATCCTCTCTATGCCGGAAATAGTATAACTTAACTTTTCATATTTAGCAAACACAAACTTGTCACATTCAAACTAAAGGGACTACCCTATTGATGTCGTGTTGTAATTGTGCACTTAATCCTTAATGCATTTATTAATGTTACATGACACTAACGCGCACTTGTTCGGATTCTATGCATCCCATACTACATAGGTCCGAGGGCAAGCCCTTATTCGTTCTTCATCTTTATAGGGTTCAATCCCCCGTCATGTCTTAGTCTACTACTGTAATTACGGTAGTGTCTTAGATGTCCTATGATCTATGAGCCCATGTCCAGGCAGCCTGGAAGGGAATCCCACGCACTGTCACGACGCATCAAGCAGGCAACCTATGGACAATTCAGCCTCCGCCATGGAACAATGGCACCACCCATAGCCACTCGAACATCCCACGAGCGTCGCCACCGGGACGGTACTCGGGAGCCGTATCCACGCCATGTCACGACGCATCGTGAAGGACCTGTGAATACCCTCTCGCCGCAAATCCGTTGGCCCCCATACCCGTGTTTTTCTTCTACTTTCATCACATCACCACTATGTACTAGTCCTTAGTTTTATTAAAAATCATGAACAAAATAATCTCTAGAGTTAGCCTCTCCATCAACCGGACTTATTCATTTGTTTCATCATGACCAACCTTGGTCTAATTCATCTCAATTCATTTTCTTTTTCAATGCCGGGGAGACTTAGCTACTCTAGTTCGAATTTCATTTCACAATCTTCAACTTGAGTACTTACAACTCATAAGATTCATGTTCATAGCCAACAGATTTCTTTTTCTTTCATCAACATGATTTCTAATTCCATAATCATACATGAACTCATGCACTTCATAATTTCACATTTGAAATTCATATTACAAATAAACATTCATACTTCATATTTTGCACAATATTCTCAAGTGAGAATTAATAATATCATGTCACACAACAAGGTTCTTTTTGCCAATTACTTTCTAATAATCCATTTCAATTTATCTTTATAAACTATAATTTTCATAAGTGTGTATCTTAGAACCATAGTTCTAATTGTGCCTTTTGTTCACAAACCATATTGTATTTCATTCAAATAATACCCAACTCAATCTTATAAAATTCCTTGCATTTTTATGAGAATTACCATATTTTTTCCACATTTTTTGGACATCACAAACTCACAAAAAAAATATTTTTTATAAATGCCGAGGGGAAGAATCGAACCCAGGCACAACGGGAAACAAGCCAAGAGCACCCGCCAACCGGCCAAACTGTGCTAGCGATATAAGGTGGGGTCAAATGGTATATATGGTATACAGGCCGAGAGTTATAAGTTCTCAAAAATTTGTAGAAAAAAATGTTGTAATCGCTGGGCTCGAACCGCTCGACCCAGAGAAGCCAATCGCCAACGCTGACCACCTGAGCTACTAGCTTGGGTTGTCCAAGTGTTGGTTTAAAGTCTAAATAAGTTATTTTGATACTGTGGTTAAAACAACTCGATGTTCAAATACACTTAGTCTCATATTGCTTTTATGAAAGGTACTGAAAAATTCCAGATTATCTTTCTCTTACATGATCTTCATGTCAGTAAGATTAAAATAATTTTTGCATTAATAAAAATATATTTTTTCACACAAAACCATGAATTGTTAATCACAAATCATTATATTTCTTTACTTTCGACATTGGTTACACTTAGGCTCAAAGTCTCTTCCATCCAAAATTATTATACAAATTTGCTGATATTAATCTTTCCTCTAGAATACACAAATCTACTTCCTTCTAATTTATTCATCCCCGCAATAATTAAGGAGGTCTCTTCACAAATTAGCACTAACAAGATATGGATTTTCTTTTTCATACAATTGGTGATGGCAAAATGTGTTTTCTTTAAAACAACATATACTTCTAGTTCAATCATGTGCATCACAAAAATATATAGTCACTTATCAATTATTAGGTTCACATATCAACATACAAGAAAGTTGCTCCTTTAAAAAGCGTGCTCTTTCTTAATCAATTTGCATGTTTCAACTTTTCCAATTAAACTATCATTTAGCATTCTCAAACATCAATACTAACATCATCCATTTATTCTAATGAGCATGAAGAGATTTTATCTACAACTCAATTAACATTAATAAGCACATGCAATTTGTTCATTAACATGCTAATCAAGTTGTAAACTAACTTTCCATAAAAATGTATTTTACTAACATTTTCCATGGATTATTTCTAATTAGGAACAAGGATAATCAACTCACTTTGTAATCACATTCTTATGGCATACAATCACATATAATTCACATATCATTAATTCAATCAACTAGAGATCATTTATTCTATTAAAGGCGTATTCTTATTAATCATTTTTCATGCAATTTGCTAATGAGATCTAGCATACACTCCTATATTAGAAATATGAAATGTTTTACCCACCTTGTATGGAGAGAACTAAACAAGTTTAGCAACACAAGCCTTGCGAATGAAAGCACCACCTCCCAGCCAAAAGCGTGCACAAGCTCCAAGCCTCCAAGCTACACCGAATGCTTCTTCTCCTTCAATGATGTCGGCCACCAAGCAACAAAGCACTCAACTATCACTCTTTTAGAACTCACACTAATATTAAATAAGACTATAGTTTGGAAATATAAAATTGCATATGAAAATAGCCATGAGAGGAGGGGTATTTATACTAGGAAATGAGTGAAATGGAGGGCCAAGATTGATTAGGTGGTTGAAAGATGAAGGGCCTAGATTAAAGTAGGAGTTATAAAAACTACCCACATCCACAAAACTACCTCCATGATCACCATGTCTAATTTCAAAAATCCCTCCAAAAAGCATGCATGCCGGCCTAGGAAGAAAGTGTGCAATGCACGTGTACGTGTAGTGCACGTGCATGCAACTAGGCCAAATTTGTACCTTTTAATTTTGTATAAAAATAAAATAATGATAAATTAGTCTTCTACATGATAAGTTTAATTAAAAATAGATTTATTCATGGGCTTTATTTTTGGGCCAAAATAGTTTATTAAAATAAATAAAATAAAATACATTTTGGCTTTTAAGAAAAGGGCCTTTTTAATTACATCAAAATAAGGCTTTAAAGAAAGGCTTTTTGTACAAAATAATTTGAGAACAAATATTTAAATAATTATACACATCATAATAAAATAATCCAAATAAAATATTGCACGTGCACACTACGTGCAAAATAAATAATTTTTCATTAATTGAAAAATCAGGGTATTACAGGGAGCGGGGGCTACGACGACGGTAGCTCAGGGAGCGATGAGGACTAGGGTCATGGTGGTGGTTGCTAGGAGCTGGAGGAGGAGTTAGGGACCGATGGCGTGGACTTTGGACCGGAGGAGGAGTGGGGACCCTCTGAGCATTGTTGTTGTTGGGTCAGAGATTGAGGGCTTGCAAGATGGTTGCTTGGAATTGCTAGAGTTTGGCATGGTTGATAGGAGCATTATCATCCCTCGGGGGTTGCCGACCCGTAGCGGAACGAGGCCTTCTTCTATGGTGCTCAAGGGACTCTCTTCGTCTTCGGTAAGGAGGGGACCTCCTATGTTCTCGGCGATGAGGCGATCGCTCGTTTAGATGTTGTTGGCGGGAGGCTCCCTCTCGGGTCCGCCTTTCATCCAAACAGCGGCAAAGATCCTCTTCTTTATGCCGATTGTTGACGGTGTTACGGAGGTCATCGGAGGCCTGGGGATTGTGAGATGCCATGGAGTCGGTAGAGGGGTTGTGCACGGAGACGTGGTCATGTTGGAGAGGTTGTTTCTGAGGGTTGGGACGGGAGCCCCCCACAGCGGCATTTTGAGGGGGCTGAAGATTTTGAAGAGGAGGTTGGTCCTGCAGCGGGGCTTGGTCAGGCTAATGCGGGAGGCCCTGCGGCTGGACTGTTTGGAGGGGAATCTCCTGCTGTTGAGGAGGATTAGGTCCATGGTTAGACCCCCTGGATCTAAGTTTCCTTGGAGGCATGGCTGGAGATGATCTTAACCAAGGGAAGAGGAAGGAGTGCTATTTGTGGGTTTTCACAGACGGCGCTAATCTGTTACCGCTAAATCTGGTGTGGGGGCAAACAGATAGTATTTGTGGATTCTTAGAAAAATTGAATAGCAAAAACCTGAAATCTTCTTGCCGGAGTTTGACCTCTGACTCCCGCCGTTTACCTGCAAAAAGTGCGAGACACCGGGGTTGATCCTGGTGACGCACCCTCCGACGCTCAAGTCAGTAATCAGAAAAGATTATGAAAGAGCGTGAACTGGCCAAAGATTGATTACCTCTTAATGGTGGTGGATGGGGGGTATTTATAGCCGCCTTTGGGATCAGATTAGGGATGTAATCCCTAATTTCCCAGTGAAAGGATAGATGTAAATCAGGGCCGTTGATTAGGATTAATCAGAAACCCTAATTCTATCCTGCTGGACTGGGTCCGTTTCGGGTTTGGACCCATACCCAGTTGAGGTGGATCCGTTTGCAGGTTACTGGGCTTTTGGAAAGAAGACCCAGTTCCTGCTTCAGATCCGTTTGTAGGTGAAATTACCGTTTTACCCCTGAGCTTTAAGATTCGCACCTACTTTGGATGGTTCCGATTTAACCCGATTTTTAGCCATATCAATACCAATTATAGTATGATCAGGAGGTCGTGGAACTAGATCCCATACATCATTTCTTATAAATTGGTTAAGTTCATCTTGCATGGCATTCATCCAAAATTCATTCTCACAAACTTCTTGTATATTCTTCAGTTCAAAATCTGACAAGAAAGTCGTATGAGAAATCATGTTGACATGAGATCTTATTTGAATACCACGTGAAATGTCACCAATTATTAAGTCATGAGGATGATCTCTAACTTCAACAAATACTTTTGGTAAAGTTTGAGTCATCACAATAGGATCAGTTGACTTAACAAGTCCATCAGCCGACTGATTCACATCAGTCGACTTGAAATCCTTATCAGTTGACTTGTCTAGGGTAGTTTGCTCTAGTGATTTAATAACGTTATTTAAAGGTGATGATTCAATTTCATCATCTTTAATAACAGTAGATGAAGGTAAGGATTCATCAAATGAAACATGCATAGATTCTTCAACAGTCAAACTTGACTTATTGAAAATTCTATATGCCTTACTCCTATTTGAGTATCCAATGAAGATACCTTCATTAGATCTATGATCAAATTTATCTAAATTATCTTTAGTGTTTAATATGAAACACTTGGATGTTTAATATGAAACGCTTACATCCAAATACTTTAAAATATGATACTTTAGGAATTCTTTCATAGAATAGTTCATAACAAGTTTTCGTTAGCTTAGGCCTAATCAATATTCTATTTAAAACATAACATGCTGTAGAAACAGATTCAGCCCAGAAGTACTTAAGCAAATTGCTTTTTACAAGCATAGGTAGTGCACACTCTTGCAATGTCCTATTCTTTCTTTCGACCACTCCATTTTGTGGTGAAGCTCTAGGAAATGCAAATGAATGTATTATACCATTCTTGTTGCAATATTCTGAAAACATTTCATTCTCAAATTCTCCACCATGATCATTTCTAATAGTGAATATGGTTAGAGATTTTTTATTTTGAATTTGTTTGCAGAAATTTGTAAATTCTTCAAAGGCATCATATTTATGTTTTAAAAAGAAAATTCATGTAAATCTTGAAAAATCATCTACTAAAATGAATACATATCTACTTTTATTTAAAAAAGCGACTCTAGTAGGACCAAATGGATTAATTCAAGAGGCCTACTAGTAGAAATCATTTCTTTTGTCTTAAAAATAGATTTGACTTGTTTTCCTAGTTGACATGCATCACATAACTTATCTTTCTTAAAAGATGGTCTTGCCAGTCTTTTAACTATGTTGTATTTAGACAATTTAGTAATATTTTTCATATTTACATGGCCAAATCTCTTATGCCAAAGCCAGGAATCATTGTTAGAAGCTACTAAGCAAAAATCATTAGAAAATTCATTTGTTCTTAAGCATAACTCATAAATGTTGTTTTTCCTAAAACCTTGAAAAATAACATTTTGCATAGATGAATCATATATTAAACATGCATCTTTTTCAAAAACAATTTTATATCCCTTATCACAAAGTTGGCTAATACTTAATAGATTATGCTTTAATCCACTAACTAGAAATACTTCTTCTATAGTAGGGGTAGTGTTCTTACCGATCATGCCTATTCCAATAACCTTCCCTTTGTTGTTGTCACCGAATATGACTGTTCCTCCATCTATCTCTTGTATGTAAGAAAGAAGATTAGCATGACCAGTCATATGCTTAGAGCATCCGCTGTCAAGTATCCAACATTCTCTTTTAGGTACCTATAAAATAAGCATTGAATATGGTATCCTTTTCATTGGGTCCGAAAGGGATTAGTTTTTGGGAAACCAAACCCAAAGTGAGTTTGATTTACCACCAAAATTAGGAATATAATTTACAGAATTACATACATTAAGAGCATAAGAATTTATATAAGTAATTCTATCATTTAGGCTCAGGTTGACTGGAACCTAAATGTTTTTAGTCTGTCCAGTCGACTTTATTGTACCTTTCAGTCGACTGTTATGAGAATTCAGTGAACTGGGAGGTGAAATAGGTCGACTTATCTGAGGTTTTCATCTCTTTGAATAAGACTCCAAACCTCTAGACAGACGACTGACATTAGGGTTCAGTCGACTGGTCTGAACTACAAAATTACTATTTTTATGGAAAACAATAGTTTTTGATTTCTCAAAAAACTCATCTAATTTGTTCTTCACACTGGAAATAGAATCAGTCTTATTAATACTAGTATCCTAAGAAGAATGATGTTTTTCAAGAGTCTTTTAAAAACCAAGTCCAAATCTTTTATTAGATGGAACTTGATTTTGGAGAACTTTATTTAAATTCTCCTTTCTTTTGTTAAATTTTGATAAATTCTTGGATATCTCTTCATAATTTTTCTTAAGAGATACAAGATCTACATCCAAATTTGAAAGTCGGGAATTTAAAGATTTGACTTCAACAGTTAAGTCAAGATTTTCTGAGAATGTGTTTGACTGACTTACTCTAAATTTTTAACTCTAATTTTTTCCTTCTTAAGTTCTTGAAAAACTTCATTGAAAGCATCTAATAAGTCATTTGAATCAAAGTTTTCACTTACATCGTTTTTTTGTAGCCATGAAACATACGTTCACTACTTCGTTTGACTCCTCATTCTTTTCTTTCGATGAAGAGTCGCTATCATCCCAAGTTGCTTGATATGCCTTCTTGTTCTTCATATACTTGATCTTTGTGTACTTGTCCTTCTTGAAGTTGGGAGCATTTCCTTCTGATTTTGCATTTTCTAATGGCCAATCCTTCTTCATATGACCTGTCTTGTTACACTTAATATCTTTAAACTTGGAATTAAATTTACCTTTTCGTAAAAATTTCTTGAACTTTCTAGTGAACATGGCTATTTCTTCTTCATCTTCTTCTTCATCTTCGGAATCCGACATGGCCTTGACAGAGAGTGTCTTCTTCTTTGCTTGTTGAGGTTCTAGATCCTTCTTGCTTTCTTCAAGTTGTACTTCGTATGCCATAAGATTTTCCACAAGATTCTCAAGAGAGAGTTGTGTTAAATCGTTGGCTTCTTCTATGGTGGTGTTCTTCTTCTCCCATTCGGGGATTAGGGTACGAAGAACTTTCCCCACCATTTCTGCTTGCGAGTACGTCTTTCCAAGGGCCACAAGTGAGTTTGTGATGTCCGTGAACCGTGTTATCATGTCCGACACATTCTCGTTCTCCTTCATACGGAACATCTCGAACCTATGAACAAGAACAAATATCTTAGATTCTTTAACCTTATTAGTATCTTCATGAGTTACCTCGAGTGTGTGCCAAATTTGATGAGCCGTTGTTACATTTGACACACGATTGAACTCCTCTTTGATAAGTGCACAGAATAAAGCATTCATCGCCTTTGCATTGTTCATTGTGTTTCTCTTCATGTCATCGTTCCATTGTGCATAGGAAATTATAGGAGCAGTGAATTCTATTTCAGTCATGTTCCAAATCTCATAGTTGATGGACTGAAGGTAGATCTTCTTTCTACACTTCCAATAGTTATAGCTTGTTCCATTGAATAGGGGTGGCCTTTGTGTGGATTAGCCTTCATGGTATTGGCTTGCATTTGAAGTAGATGCTATTGCACTCAACCAGGCGCTGATACCAAGTGTTGAATCTTGTAGGCAAGGAAAATAACACTAGGGGGGAGGGGGTGAATAGTGTTGTTTAAAAAGTTAATTAAAAACTCGAACTTTTCATACTGTTAAGTCGACTGAAAATAGATATACAGTTGACTATTGCGTCAGATAAGAAGAGTATTTTACTGAAGAGTTACAAATCTGATCAGTCGACTTATAGCAGAAAACCAGTCGATCTACCAGACAAGTTTTTGAAATAAAACTCAGAGAAATTGAAATTGCAAGTTGAGAGAATACAACCACAGAGAGTCAATCATAGCCAAATATAACAATGTATCCTGGTTTGGTCCTATAACATCCCGTGATTTTCAAAAAGTATATATATATATATATATATATATATATATATATATATATATATATATATATATATAATATTGAAAGTAAGAAATGTTGTTAGCTGTTGAAAGTAAGAAATAGGAATGGAATTGATTTGGAAGGACAGTTTTCCTACATAGTATCTAATTTGTCTTATAAATTGTATAAATTGTCTGAGCTAGGGGTAGGAACGTTACAAATGGTATCAGAGCCGACTTTCGACACCGAGTATCAGGTGATGGGTTGACTGCGTCGGCAGCAATTTATCGGACAGTGGGTTGAAGGGGGTGTGTGTAACACCCTGTGATTTTCAAAAGTATAATATATATATATATATATATATATATATATATATATATATATATATATATATATATATATATTGAAAGCAAGAAATGTTGTTGGCTCTTGAAAATAAGAAATAGGAATGGAATTGATTTGGAAGGACAGTTTTACTACATAGTATCTAATTTGTCTTATAAATTGTATAAATTGTCTGAGCTAGGGGTAGGAACATTACAAATGGTATCAGAGCCGACTTTCGACACCGAGTATCAGGTGATGGGTTGACTGCGTCGGCAGCAATTCATCGGACAGTGGGTTGAAGGGGGTGTGTGTAACACCCCGTGATTTTCAAAAGTATATAATATATATATATATATATATATATATATATATATATATATATATATATATATATATATATATATATATTGAAAGCAAGAAATGTTGTTGGCTCTTGAAAGTAAGAAATAGGAATGGAATTGATTTGGAAGGTTGGCCAGCACGTGGGGCCCACCCGGGAGAGGTTTGTGAAGGTAAATGCTGAGAGATAATATCGGAAATAATCCCATAATCTGTTTAACCATCTTTTGAGAGGCAACCTGTGGTAGGCAGTTATATTACATAGTATCTAATTTGTTTAAGCTAGGGGCGTTACAGGTCCTCCCGACCTACATCCATTCCCCAAGCAACCCACTTGAGATTTTTCACTATTCTTGAAAAAGTACAAGAATACTCTACGACCTTTAACAATAACAATGTCAAATCTGTAGACCATTCTCACCAATAGAGAGAGCAAACCCACTATACACCCTAGAGTGAAACCGACTCTAAAACCAAGAGTCTTACTCTCCAACCGAGAGGACCACTCTCACAACTCGAGAGTGAAAACAACAACAAAAATTGAGTTTACAACAACCAATAGTCTTGTATGTGATAGTGCTTTTGTATAGTGGCTATTAGGTCAACTTCTGAATTCAATCTAAAATGAAATCAATGTTATATTAGACTGAAATTTAGAGAACCAAGTCTTAGAGAGTTTGTATACTTTTGAAACACTTGTTCTTATTGAAAACAAAAGACTTGAAAGTTAAAGAATGCTTGGAACCTTTTCCAAATGATTTCTATGCTCTATTTATAGAGTAAGAAGCAAGGAACGTTGTAAAACAGTTCCATAAACCGTAATAAAACGGATATAAAAGATTTGAATTTGAAAAACAAGTTTTAAATTTAGAAAACTGTCGAAACGGCTTGAACAGTCGACTGGGTTGCCATAATAAGTCGACTGGCCAGAGCTTGTATGAGTTCAGGCAGTTTCGTGCTATGACAGTCAACTGGTTCCAAGGAGCGGTCAAATGGTACTCATATGGAGAAACTTATTCAAGCTTGTTTTGACATTTTGATTTTGTCAAACACTCAGATTATTTAAAGCATGTGTGAGTGTGTGTGTGACAAGGCTATTACAAACTTTTAAGACTCAAAGAATTATAAAATACAATATTACAAGACACTTTGTTTAAACATTTGAATCACTTTGAATCTTGTCTTGAACTGGAGTCTTTGTCTTGAGCTTGAGCCTTTGTCTTGATGCCTTTGTGTATTTTTCCATGGTATTGACTTTGATACACTCTACAAGAGATATGTGGTAGAACAAATTTGTATTGTGTTGTTGTAGTACCCCGATTTATTTTCTAATATATATGAAAGGGGATTTATTTTTCTTATGATAGCCTATTATTATTACTTTTCTCCATGATAAATAAAGTGTAGTATTTCCTATAAAACATTCTTCTCAAAGCCCAAATGTGACTTGTTTATTTTCTTATATAAAAATACATATTTGGCCCAAATGTATTTAAACCCCTAAACTTAACCTTTTATTTTCACAACTTGTATATGTAGCATTTTTCTCTCTTTATTTTCCGGGTAAGATGTGCATTTTATGGGGTTTTGTGTGTGTACACGTGCACTTCATGTACACGTGCACAAGACATTTCTCTTGGCCGGATTTGTGGAGTGATGGGCTAGGATCATGGGCGGTTACATCTTGAAGTGTGGGTAGTTTCTTAACTCCCGATTAGATCTCAGCCTTTGATTCTCCAACTCCCCTATTAATCCTAGCCATCTATTCTATCTATTTTCTAGTATAAATACCCCTTCTCATCTCCTATCTCTTTTACACTAAGATTATTACTGTAATAGAGAGTATTTGTGAGTGGTGTGGGAGCTTTTCTGTGGAGGCAAGCAGCATTGCTGGAGATTTCGGTGTGGAGCAAAGGAACAAGAAGTGCTGTGTTATTGAAGGACTTTGCGGGATTTCGGTTTATTTCTTCATACAAGGTGGGTGTTTCTCAGGACTTCTAATGTAGGAATAATGCTACAATGGCTATGATTGATATTATGATTATAAAAGTGATTTGAATGCGGTAGAAATTGCTTGAACACGCTATTAATATTGAAAACGAGGCTGTCGGTACAGTCGGCTGCCATGTGAGCCAGTCGACTGGTACGAGACATTATTTTTGCATGATTGTAGTGATAAACGTGTGTATAAATGAACATGGTGGTATGAATACTATCTGCATGGTTTCCCTATGACACATATGATGGAGGGAAGGTAATTGAATAAAAAGAGCTAATGGTAGTTAATAATTTGGAATCGTCGAAGCAGTCGACTGATAGTGTGTTAAGTCGACTGGTACTTCAATCTGACTGTGACTGTTGGGTAGTTTCATAAATTGAGATATTTTCATCATGTGGACCCAGTTTGATGACTTGGGATTTACATCTTTATTGTTGTAAGGAATTATGAGCATATGTGAATGCATGTTTAAAGTATTTCCCTAGTGGAAAGAGCATGTTAGTAATTTGAAGATCCATGTTGTAGTGTTACTGAATGATAAGAAGCCTTGTCATGTGGAACATGAACTTATGTATACTGTTAATTGACATCATGATGAAATGCACGTAAGAACTGTAAATAATCTACTGAAAATGGATCTGTCCAGTCGACCGATTGCGTGTAGCAAGTCGACTGATCTGGACATAGAATTATGCTGTTGAAATTGCTAAGACAGACGACTGAGGTGTGAACAGTCGACTGTCGTGTGACTAATATTGTGAACTTGAAAGTTGCGGGACAGGCGACTGGTAGAATACACAGTCGACTATCCCGAGCCTTTTGATAACCCTGTTTATGACTGTATGAGTCGACTGGTGTTCTTCCAAGTCGACTGTACAGAAAGGACTTTGACATATTTGAATTCATGTTATTTTGCTGTTGGTAATTGTGAACTATATGATTAAAGTCAATGGATTCTGTTTATGACTGCATAAATTGTGAAATTGAATCATAGATGAGAATTGAGAACTAAACGAAATTATGAAATAAGAAATCATGATGAGAAAGTCTGTGAGACTCTAAAATGAATGATGAGCTGATGATGCTCCATTGGATATTGTGAATTTGAAATTGAACGAAAGAGTAGCTAAGTCTCCCCGGCAGTAAAATGAAATGATATTGAGAAATAGACCAGGTTGGTCAAGTGAAATGAAATGATAAGTCCGGTTGATGGAGAGGCTAACTCTAGAGCTTGATTTTTGTTCATGATTCTAATATAACTTAAAAATACATAGTGTGGAGGTGATGAAGGTGAGAGAAAAACATGAGTATGAGAGCTAGGGTACGGTGCGGGTGTGTGAGCCGCAGAATGCATGCTTGATGAGTCAAGACATGGCGCGGGCACAACTCAGTAATGATCGGACTCTAGTCACGCTTATGGGATGTTTTGGTGACTGCAAGAGGAGTGTGTTCAAGGAGGAGGCTGAATTGTCGCAGAATGCATGCTTGACGAGTCAAGACATGGCGCGAAATTCTACTCCAGGGGCCAGGATACATGCTTGTACTCATAGATTCATCTAGGATACTCATTGGAATTACAGTAGTAGAATAAGTCATGGCGGGGGATTGAACCCTACTAAAATGAAGATCGTTTAAGAGGCTTGCACTCGAACCTATGTAGTATGGGATGCATAGAATTCGAACAAGTATGCATTAGTGTCATAATTAACTAAGTAAATTGCATTAAGGATTTAAGTGCACAATCACGACACGACATCATTAAAAGTTCCCTAATTTGCATGTTTATGTTGAACTGGCTTGTGATTTGTAAGAAATGAGATTCATTATACTGTTTCTGGCATAGAGAGGATGGCCATGTATAATTATCGTCGGTTGAATAAACTGACGTACCCACAGTGTTTTATGCAGGATAATCACATGTAAAAGGAATGGATGCACAAAGAGTTCATTATATTGTTGTTCATTTATGTAAATATTGTACATTTTGCTTCCGCTGTGTAAATTCAATGTAACATGCTGTAACTCTGATGTAAAAGTAAAGATTTTAAATTCCTTGTAAAATTGTATGTGAAGAAAGCGAAAAGATCCTGAAGAACATCTCGAATTCAGTAAATTGGGATTCGGGGCGTTACAGAGTGGTATCAGAGCCACGCTTTCTATGCTTTCACACTCGTACAAATTTATAAGGAACGACACCCTAGATGTGGACATTAGAGTGTGTGTTTGGATTTAGAGATTTAAATGTAAGTAACTTACATTTGTGTTGCTCTATGATTTATGCTTCTTCCTCTCTATTCTAAGATGGCTGATCACTTCGACCCTGCTGGAGGCGACGACTGGCACATTATTGAGGAAGAGTACCATCCTGGACAGGCTGATTCTGAGGACGAGTATCACCCTGGGCAAGCTGATTCTGATGATGAGGAGTACCCTGAATCCCGAGAGATCACCCCACCGCCGAACTCACCTGATGATTCTTCTTCTTCCGATGAAGAAAAGGGACCAGCTTTGGGTAACGCTGTGGCTTCTCTGCAGAGGCAAGTGGATACCTTGAAGTATAGAGTTGGAGTTTTGGAGGCTCAGCTGGAGAAGCGGAATGCTGACTATTCTGTTCTTAGCCATCGGATTTGGGAACTTGAGAAGAAAAAGAACCTAACTGATGTGCTGAAGGATGAGGTGGATGAACTGCGGGATGAACTTCGAGCAGCGAAGAGGACCCGTAGAGATTAGATTGTCTTGGTTTCTATTTTCTTCTATTCTGATGTTAAAATGTTTTTCTAATTCGAATGTATAAACTTTGAAATTCAATGAAATGAAAGTTGGTTTAAATTCTTGTTTTATACTTCGAATTTAATGGATCTTTTGCATCAGAATATGGCGAGAAGGGGAGCCAGGAATGGTGAAGGTTTGGACCTGGATGCCGAGTTTGCAAGGGTTTACCAGACGCTGAATGCAGTGGCTGCAAACCAAGGAAGGGGGCCGGTGAATCCAGTACCCGAGGCAATCAAGCTAGTGGAATCGTTCAAGAGAATGAAACCACCAGTGTTCGAGGGAAAATCCGACCCGGATGTGGCCGATAACTGGATTCGGCAAGTGGAGACAATCTTCGAGGTGTTGGAAACACCGGAGGGCAGCAAGGTCAAGTTGGCGACTTTGCAGTTGGAGAAGGATGCGGCTGTTTGGTGGCAGTCGATGAAGAGGACTATGGGCGGCTTGTTGCTTGGCTGGAAGGAATTTTTGGAGGAATTCCGCAGTCATTATTTCCCCTCCGACGTCCAAGAGAAAAAGGCCATGGAGTTTCTGTCACTTCAACAAGGCAGCATGTCAGTGAGAGCCTATGAGACCAAGTTCACTCAACTCTCCAGGTATGCTCCAGAATTGGTGATGGATGAGGCGAAGAAGGCTCGCAAGTTCGAGCATGGTCTGAGGCCGAGCTTGAGATCTCGTATGATACCCCTTGGTATTAGGAGATTCGATAAGCTGGTGAAGAGGGCGGCAGCGACGGAGGCGGATATGGAGCAGTTCCATGTTGTTCAGAACAGGAGGAACAACTGGCAGCCCGGGAAGAGGCCCGCGCCATCAGGGAGTTTCAAGGGGCAACCATCTGCACAGAAATTCAAACCGACAGGGGCGAATGCCGTCAGTGTAGCTGGGAGACCTGGAAACGATGCAGGGAGACCTTCTGCAGTCACTTGCTTTAACTGTGGTGAAGTGGGACATTACCAATCTCGGTGTCTCAAACCGCGGACTGGCAATCACAATGTGCCAATACAGCAGACTGGGAAGAGGCCGTACCAGTCAGGGCGAGTATTTGCTTTGACAGAAGCTGATGCTGAGGAAGCAGATCAGGTTATCTCTGGTACGAGGGCTGATGTCTAGTGTGATTTCTTTTTCATTTCTCCTTCCCGATCATAGTGTAAAACTGTTATGTAATGATGTATGTTATGTAACAGGAGAACTCTATGTTAATGGAAAGGGAGCTGTGGTGTTGTTTGATACTGGATCCTCTCATACTTTTGTGTCTCCTAGATTTGCTAAAGTATTGGGAGTTGAACCGAAGATTTTCCTAGGCAAGATCTTAGCAGTGGCTACACCATCAGGGGAAACTTTGACCACTGATCGGTACTATGTTGATTGCGAGATAGTGATTGGGGATCGAATCTTTGGCATTGATCTGATCGAGCTGACTATCTTGGGAGTCGATGTTATCATTGGCATTGATTGGATGTCGGTGTACAGTGCGAGCATCGAGTGTAAGGCCAAGACGGTGACAGTGAAGGCTCCAGGTGGACCTGAAGTCACTTTCCAAGGGAAGTTGAAGTGTTCTAAGCTGGTGGCAACTATCCGCAAGGAAGAGACTCCTGTGGAATTGCAAGGGATTCCTGTGGTTCGGGACTATCCGACTGTGTTCTTGGAAGATTTTCCTGGGTTACCTCCGCAGCGTGATGTAGAGTTCAGCATCACTGTTCAACCGGGAAGTGCACCCATTTCTAAGGCACCGTATAGGATGGCTCCAGTGGAACAGGATGAGGTGAAACGGCAGATTGAGGAACTATTGGGAAAAGGCTTTATTCAACCTAGTGCGTCACCTTGGGGAGCACCAGTGCTTTTGGTAAAGAAGAAGGATGGATCGATGAGGATGTGTATCGATTACCGGGAGCTGAATAAAGTCACTATTCAGAATAAGTATCCGATTCCTCGAATTGATGACTTGTTCGATCGTCTACAAGGAGCAGCTGTCTTCTCCAAAATCGATCTTCGATCAGGATATCACCAAGTGCGAGTAAAAGCTGAAGATGTGCATAAGACTGCATTTAGAACTCGGCATGGGCATTACGAATTCTTAGTTATGCCATTCGGAGTGACGAATGCACCTGCAATCTTCATGGACTTGATGAACAGAGTTCTGAGGCCGTTTATTGATTCTTTCGTCGTGGTGTTTATCGACGATATTCTCGTGTACTCCAAGTCTGAGGAGGAGCACACTGAGCATCTGGCAGCAGTTTTGCAGAAGTTGGAAGAGCAGAAGTTGTATGCCAAGTTATCCAAGTGTGATTTCTGGAAATCTGAAGTGGCATTCCTAGGTCACATCCTTTCTAAGGAGGGAGTGGCAACTGACCCTCAGAAGATAGAGGCAGTGAGAGATTGGGCTAGGCCTACTACAGTGAAGGAAGTCAGAAGTTTCCTTGGGATGACTGGATACTACAGGAGATTCATTCAAGGTTATGCTCAGATAGCTGTGCCGCTTACCGAGTTGACCAAGAAGAATGCGAGCTTCAAGTGGACCGAGCAATGTGAGGCGAGTTTTCAGGAGTTGAAAGATAGACTGACTACTGCACCTATTTTGGCTTTGCCTAGAGCAGGAGTTGAGTATGATGTCTATAGCGATGCTTCACATCGGGGGCTTGGTTGTGTCTTAATGCAAGAAGGTAAAGTGATCGCATATGGGTCTAGGCAACTACGACTGCATGAGAAGAATTACCCGACTCATGATCTAGAGCTGGCTGCGATTATCTTTGCTTTGAAGCAATGGAGGCACTACGTGTATGGTGAGAAGCTGAACATGTACACGGATCATAAGAGCTTGAAGTATATCTACCAGCAGAGGGATCTCAATCTAAGACAGCGGAGATGGTTGGAAGTGCTCGAGGATATGCGACCTGAGATCAAATATCATCCCGGAAAGGCTAATGTTGTTGCTGATGCACTTAGTCGCAAGAGCAGTTTGGCCTGTTTGATTACGACTCAGAGGCATTTGATTGAGGAGTTGGACCGAGCAGGTATTGAGGTTGTCTTGCAAGGATTGGGAGCATCTTTATCTCAATTGAAGCTTCAGCCTACTCTGAATGCAAGGATCATTGCAAGTCAGGAAGTTGATGCTGATATTCTGGAGATGAAGGAGCAGGTTAGTGCTGGCAGGTTGCCCGGTTTTCAGACCAGGGATGGAGTGCTGTGGTTCGGAGATAGGCTGTGCGTTCCAGATCAGGCGGACCTGAAAGAAAGTATTCTTCAGGAGGCGCATGCTACTCTTTTGTCGGTACATCCTGGGAGTACTAAGATGTACAAAGACATCAAACAGCATTTCTGGTGGTCAGGTTTGAAGCGGGATGTGGCCGAATTTGTCGCGAAATGTGAGGTTTGTCAGCAAGTTAAAGCCGAAAATCAGAGACCCGGAGGTCTATTACAGCCGTTACCTATTCCGGAATGGAAGTGGGACAACATCAGTATGGATTTCATCACGGGTTTGCCTAAGAGTTCTAAAGGCAATGATGCTATTTGGGTTATAGTCGATCGACTTACCAAGTCCGCTCACTTTTTGGCGATGAAACTCACAGCTTCGATGGACAGGTTGGCTGAGATATATGTTGGTGAGATTGTCCGACTTCATGGCGTTCCTTCGACCATTGTGTCTGATCGAGATGCGCGGTTTACTTCGCATTTCTGGAGGAGTCTTCAGGCAGCTTTGGGTACCAAGACAGATTTCAGCACTGCTTTTCATCCACAGACCGATGGGCAGACCGAGAGAGTCAACCGTATTCTTGAGGATATGCTTCGGTGTTGTATACTAGACTTCGGAGGCAGTTGGGAAAGGCATTTACCTTTGGTAGAGTTTGCCTACAACAACAGTTTTCAAACTAGCATTGGGATGGCGCCGTATGAAGCTTTGTATGGCAGGAAGTGCAGGACTCCCGTGTGTTGGTATGAGGTTGGGGAGCGTCAGTTGTTTGGTCCTGAGCTTGTACAGCTGACTTCTGAGAAGATTGATCTGATCAGGAAAAGGTTGGTAGAAGCTCAGAGCAGGCAGAAAAGCTATGCAGACAACCGGAGGAGGGACCTTGAGTTTGAGGTTGGTGACTTCGTCTTTCTGAAGGTATCACCCAGCAAAGGTGTGGTTCGTTTTGGCAAAGGCGGGAAGTTAGCCCCGAGATTTATAGGCCCATATAAGATATTGAAAAGGATCGGGAAAACTGCTTACCGGCTTGAATTACCGGAAGAGTTGTCTCAGGTGCACAATGTTTTCCATGTGTCTATGTTGAGAGGTTATATTCCAGACCCGAGTCATCATTTGCCTGAAGTACCGGAAGGTTTGCAGTTAGACCTGAATTACATCGAGACTCCTGTTGAGATTGTTGACCGTAGGGAGAAAGTCTTGAGGAATAAGACTATACCGAAGGTCAAGGTAGTCTGGAGAAACCACTTGGTTGAAGAGGCTACTTGGGAATCCGAGGACAAGATGTTGAAGGACTATCCTGAGCTTTTTGCTTGATTGTATTTGTATTGATTGTATCTGGTATCTTGTATCTTATGTCTTTTTCTGGTTGGGTGTGTTGTATTTCTTCTGTTCTCGCTCTTGACTGTAGTTCCGGGGACGGAACTATTCTAAGGAGGGAGTGATGTAGTACCCCGATTTATTTTCTAATATATATGAAAGGGGATTTATTTTTCTTATGATAGCCTATTATTATTACTTTTCTCCATGATAAATAAAGTGTAGTATTTCCTATAAAACATTCTTCTCAAAGCCCAAATGTGACTTGTTTATTTTCTTATATAAAAATACATATTTTGGCCCAAATGTATTTAAACCCCTAAACTTAACCTTTTATTTTCACAACTTGTATATGTAGCATTTTTCTCTCTTTATTTTCCGGGTAAGATGTGCATTTTATGGGGTTTTGTGTGTGTACACGTGCACTTCATGTACACGTGCACAAGACATTTCTCTTGGCCGGATTTGTGGAGTGATGGGCTAGGATCATGGGCGGTTACATCTTGAAGTGTGGGTAGTTTCTTAACTCCCGATTAGATCTCAGCCTTTGATTCTCCAACTCCCCTATTAATCCTAGCCATCTATTCTATCTATTTTCTAGTATAAATACCCCTTCTCATCTCCTATCTCTTTTACACTAAGATTATTACTGTAATAGAGAGTATTTGTGAGTGGTGTGGGAGCTTTTCTGTGGAGGCAAGCAGCATTGCTGGAGATTTCGGTGTGGAGCAAAGGAACAAGAAGTGCTGTGTTATTGAAGGACTTTGCGGGATTTCGGTTTATTTCTTCATACAAGGTGGGTGTTTCTCAGGACTTCTAATGTAGGAATAATGCTACAATGGCTATGATTGATATTATGATTATAAAAGTGATTTGAATGCGGTAGAAATTGCTTGAACACGCTATTAATATTGAAAACGAGGCTGTCGGTACAGTCGGCTGCCATGTGAGCCAGTCGACTGGTACGAGACATTATTTTTGCATGATTGTAGTGATAAACGTGTGTATAAATGAACATGGTGGTATGAATACTATCTGCATGGTTTCCCTATGACACATATGATGGAGGGAAGGTAATTGAATAAAAAGAGCTAATGGTAGTTAATAATTTGGAATCGTCGAAGCAGTCGACTGATAGTGTGTTAAGTCGACTGGTACTTCAATCTGACTGTGACTGTTGGGTAGTTTCATAAATTGAGATATTTTCATCATGTGGACCCAGTTTGATGACTTGGGATTTACATCTTTATTGTTGTAAGGAATTATGAGCATATGTGAATGCATGTTTAAAGTATTTCCCTAGTGGAAAGAGCATGCTAGTAATTTGAAGATCCATGTTGTAGTGTTACTGAATGATAAGAAGCCTTGTCATGTGGAACATGAACTTATGTATACTGTTAATTGACATCATGATGAAATGCACGTAAGAACTGTAAATAATCTACTGAAAATGGATCTGTCCAGTCGACCGATTGCGTGTAGCAAGTCGACTGATCTGGACATAGAATTATGCTGTTGAAATTGCTAAGACAGACGACTGAGGTGTGAACAGTCGACTGTCGTGTGACTAATATTGTGAACTTGAAAGTTGCGGGACAGGCGACTGGTAGAATACACAGTCGACTATCCCGAGCCTTTTGATAACCCTGTTTATGACTGTATGAGTCGACTGGTGTTCTTCCAAGTCGACTGTACAGAAAGGACTTTGACATATTTGAATTCATGTTATTTTGCTGTTGGTAATTGTGAACTATATGATTAAAGTCAATGGATTCTGTTTATGACTGCATAAATTGTGAAATTGAATCATAGATGAGAATTGAGAACTAAACGAAATTATGAAATAAGAAATCATGATGAGAAAGTCTGTGAGACTCTAAAATGAATGATGAGCTGATGATGCTCCATTGGATATTGTGAATTTGAAATTGAACGAAAGAGTAGCTAAGTCTCCCCGGCAGTAAAATGAAATGATATTGAGAAATAGACCAGGTTGGTCAAGTGAAATGAAATGATAAGTCCGGTTGATGGAGAGGCTAACTCTAGAGCTTGATTTTTGTTCATGATTCTAATATAACTTAAAAATACATAGTGTGGAGGTGATGAAGGTGAGAGAAAAACATGAGTATGAGAGCTAGGGTACGGTGCGGGTGTGTGAGCCGCAGAATGCATGCTTGATGAGTCAAGACATGGCGCGGGCACAACTCAGTAATGATCGGACTCTAGTCACGCTTATGGGATGTTTTGGTGACTGCAAGAGGAGTGTGTTCAGGGAGGAGGCTGAATTGTCGCAGAATGCATGCTTGACGAGTCAAGACATGGCGCGAAATTCTACTCCAGGGGCCAGGATACATGCTTGTACTCATAGATTCATCTAGGATACTCATTGGAATTACAGTAGTAGAATAAGTCATGGCGGGGGATTGAACCCTACTAAAATGAAGATCGTTTAAGAAGCTTGCACTCGAACCTATGTAGTATGGGATGCATAGAATTCGAACAAGTATGCATTAGTGTCATAATTAACTAAGTAAATTGCATTAAGGATTTAAGTGCACAATCACGACACGACATCATTAAAAGTTCCCTAATTTGCATGTTTATGTTGAACTGGCTTGTGATTTGTAAGAAATGAGATTCATTATACTGTTTCTGGCATAGAGAGGATGGCCATGTATAATTATCGTCGGTTGAATAAACTGACGTACCCACAGTGTTTTATGCAGGATAATCACATGTAAAAGGAATGGATGCACAAAGAGTTCATTATATTGTTGTTCATTTATGTAAATATTGTACATTTTGCTTCCGCTGTGTAAATTCAATGTAACATGCTGTAACTCTGATGTAAAAGTAAAGATTTTAAATTCCTTGTAAAATTGTATGTGAAGAAAGCGAAAAGATCCTGAAGAACATCTCGAATTCAGTAAATTGGGATTCGGGGCGTTACAGTTGTAGTCATCAAAACCAAGAATCAACAATCACATCATCATCCATGTCTACAAAAAAGGAGAATCACGTACGACGAGCGAAAATACTTGAAAGAAAACTAGATAAAAAAAACATACTAATAGGAATGGGCCTCAGTCCGATTCAAGCCAAGTGCCTCTCCATCATGCTCGACCAATCAATGCTATTGCTCGAATATATCTTCTCAACATTTGCCCATTCCTTGGCCGTCAAATTCGATTTGCGAGGACCCTTCATATTGGGCTTATAGAACCTCTAAGTCGTGGGTATCACCCATGGAGTCAGGTTCTGAACGATAAAGTACTTCTCTTTCCACCCTTTGATGGAGTCCGGGGTGCCCATGCACAACCTTCTCTTTCGTCTCGGCGAAATGTAGTAAATCCCCTCGTATTTGCCAGACGAGCTGAGGCCGAGGATTGCCCGAAAGTACTTCAGTTTCGGGCAGACCCCTCGCTCAGCGCAGAGCAACATGAAGCACACTATCTGCTTCCAGGAATTGGGCCCATATTGCATTGGGCTAAGGGACGCCCAATTCAAGACTTTCGTAATGAACGGGTGGAGCGGCAAAATACATCGACTAGGAACATACAGAAGTGGGGTGCCAGTTTGTCTATGTGACGGATCCCGGGGCTGGGGATCAGCAACTCATACTCCTTAACGATGAAATAATTCGCACGGATGACGGGAAGGTCGTTCGTTGTAAGGATGGTTGGCACCCTGTCCATAGCGATTTTCTGCCTACCGGGCGAGGAAGCCTCCTCATCATCGTTAGCACCTCCCCTGTATCGGAGAAACTCCTTAACATCGTCTGGATGCACTCGGATAGAGCGAGGCTGGACCTCAAATGGGACCTCCAGAATAACCGCTAGAGCCGTCTCGTCTGGGCTATCCGGAAGAACCCACTTTGTCTTCCGACGTTGAACTCGAGGACCCTTTGGGAGAGATGGCGTCGCCAAAGGGCCCAAGTTGTCATCCTCGGACGAGTTATTATTCCCTCCAAGTTCACCCTCCTCGGCTGTTGTGACCCACTCTTCTTCAATCACTTGAACCTCTTCTTCTTCCCCCTCCTTGGCCACAACGATTTGTTCTCCGCCCCCCTCGATCACCTCGACCCCGTCCTCACCTTCGACCAAGGCCACATCGTGTTTCGAGTCACTCGGCTCTACCACGAAGGGCCTTCTACTACGCAAAGGCGCAACATCTTAGAACTTTGTCTCCGACTCCCATGACGTTGAGTCGAAGGCAGAGGGACCCTCGTCCTGACCCGAGGTAGTGGCGGACAAACCGGACTGAGCTCACGACATACTCAAAAATAAAATTAACTAACCTGTTCGAAGAACAGTGGAGGATATCGGAAAACTCACCGCCGGTGACAGAAACGCGCTAAGACGGGGAGATTTTGGAGCTTCAGAAGAAAAAGCAAAGATGGGAAATGAAAAGGGGGGGAGTTATAGAAAAACCAGCAACACTTCGTATTCTGCAAAAAACATGATGTCATCAATTACACGTGTCACCACCCTATTGGCCCACGAACAGTCCAAGTTCCCAAAACTCCAATGCTCGGAGCTCACAGTACACTTCGTACACACCAAAAACTGAGCACCCAACTAGCTTTCTCCAACAAAGTTGCCTGACAAATGCCAAGTCGGGGGGGTGCTCAATGCTCGGCAGGTACTGCGAGCACCCACCTAGTTTTTCCAACAAAGATGCCTGACAAAGGCTAAGTCTGGGGGGCTCGACACTCGGAAAGTACTGCGAGCATCCACCTAGCTTTTTCCAACAAAGCTGCTTCTCAAGAATTCAAGGCTCGACGCTCGGCAAGTACAGCGAGCACCCACCTATCTTTTTCCAACAAAGATGCCCCTCGAGGCTTCAGGGCTCGACGCTCGGCAAGTGCTGCGAGCACGCACCTATCTTTTTTCAACAAAGCTGCCCGTCGAGGCTTCAGGGCTCGATGCTCGGTAAGTACTGCGAGCACCTACCTAGCTTTTTCCAGCAAAGTTGTCCCTCGAGGCTTCATGGCTCGATGCTCGGCAAGTACTGGGAGCACCCACCTAGCTTTTTCCCCCAAAGCAGCTCCTCGAGGCTTCAGGGCTCGATGCTCGGCAAGTACTGCGAGCATTCACCTATCTTTTTCTAGCAAAGCTACCCCTCGAGGCTTCAGGGCTCGATGCTCGGCAAGTACTGCAAGCACCCACCTGCCTTTTTCCAACAAAGCTGCCTGACAAAGGCTAAGTCTGTGGGGCTCGACGCTCGACAAGTACCCACCTAGCTTTTTCCAGCAAAGCTGCCCCTCGAGGCTTCAGGGCTCGATGCTTGGCAAGTACTGTTAGCACCCACCTAGTTTTTTCCAGCAAAGCTGCCTGACAAAGGCCAAGTCTGGGGGGCTCGACGTCGGCGAGTACTACGAGCACCCACCTAGCTCTTTCCAACAAAGTTGCCTCTCAGAGCTTCAGGACTCGGGGCTCGGCAAGCTCTCCGAGCTGACCCTCCAAGCTCGGAGCTCGGCAGTGACTTCGAGCACTCACTCAGCTTCTCACTAAAGTCGCCTCACTCGAAGCTCTCCGAGCCGACCCTCCAAGCTTGGAGCTCGACAGTGACCTCGAGCACCCACTCAGCTTCTCACTAGAGTTGCCTCACTCGAAGCCCTCCGAGCCGACCCTCGAAGCTCGGAGCTCGCCAATGACCTCGAGCACCCACTTAGCTTCTCACTAGAGTTGCCTCACTTGAAACTCTCTGAGCCGACCCTACAAGTTCGAAGCTCGGCAGTGACTTCGAGCACCCACTCAGTAGCATTGGTATAAAAACCCAAAACCCGGATCCGATCCGGACCCGACCTGGACCGAGCATTGGACTGGAACCGACTCGCCCTATCCGGGTCTGGGTCCGGGTCCTAAAATGGGACCCGTTTTACTTTCGGGTCCGGGTCCAGGTCCAGGTCTGCTCAAAAGAGACCCAACCCGGACCCAGACCCAGACCTGTTAAAAAAATCCAAAAAAATCAACATAAAAATAAATATTATATCCTCATTCCTCCCCTCCTTCCTCCTCAATTCTAAATCTTCCTCTTCCAAACTCAAAACTCATGCCTTTTTATTCTCTCCTCTATTCTAAATCCTCAACTCGCCGCTCACACTCCCGCTCCTACCCGAACAGGTAGGAATAAGTCCGGGTTGGGTCTGGGTCTAATTTTTGGACCTGTAAGGGGTTGGGTCCGGGTCCGAGTAGTGAAGGACCTGACTCGACCCGACCCGATACCAATGCTACCACTCAGCTTCTCACTAAAGTTGCCTCACTCGAAGCTCTCTGAGCCGACCCTCCAAGCTCAGGGCTCGATAGTGAGTTCGAGCACCCATTCATCTTCTCACTGAAGTTGCCTCATTTGAAGCTTTCTGAGCTGACCCTCTAAGCTCGGAGCTCGGCAGTGACCTTGAGCACCCACTCAGCTTCTCACTGAAGTTGCCTCACACGAAGCTCTCCGAGCTGAACATCCAAGCTCAGAGCTCGGCAGTGACCTCGAGCACCCACTTAGCTTCTCACTGAAGTTGCCTCACTCGAAGCTCTCCGAGCCAACCTTTAAGCCCGGGGCTTGGCAGTGATGTCGAGCACCCACTCAGCTTCTCACTAAAGTTTCCTCACTCGAAGATCTTTGAGCCGACCCACTAAGCTCGGAGCTCGGCAATGACCTCGAGCACCCACTCAGGATCTCACTGAAGTTGCCTTACTCGAAGCTCTCCGAGCCGACCATCCAAGCTTGGAGCTCGGCAGTGACCTCGAGCACCCTCTAAGATTCTCACTGAAGTTGCCTCACTCGAAGCTCTCCGAGCTGACCCTCCAAGCTTGGGGTTCGGCAGTGAATTAGAGCACCCACTCAGCTTCTCACTAGAGTTGTCTCACTCGAAGCCCTCCGAGCCGACCCTCCCAGCTCGGAGCTCGGCAGTGACCTCGAGCACCCACTCAGCTTCTGAATAGAGTTGCCTCACTCGAAGCTCTCTGAGCCGACCCTACAAGCTCAAAGCTCGGCAGTGACTTCGATCACCCATTCAGTAGCATTGGTATAAAAACCCAAAATTCGGATCTAATCCGGACCCGACCTGGACCCAGCATTGGACCAGAACCGACCCGGCCTATCCGGGTCTGGGTCCTAAAATGGGACCCGTTTTACTTTCGGGTCCAGGTCTGGGTCCACTCAAAAGAGACCCGACCCGGACCCCGACCCAGACCCGGACCCGGACCTGTTAAAAAACCCAAAAAGTCAACATAAAAATAAATATTCTATCCTCATCCCTCCCCTCCTTCCTCCTCCATTCTAAATCTTCCTCTTCCAAACTCAAAACTCATGCCTTTTTATTCTCTCCTCTATTCTAAATCCTTCACTCGACGCTCACACTCCCGCTTTTACCGGAACGGGGAGGAATATTTTAATAGGACCCAGAACCCCGGGTCCGGGTCCAATTTTTGGACCCGTAGGGGCCGGATCCGGGTCTGAGTAGTGAAGGACCTAACCCGACCCGACCCGATACCAATGCTACCACTCAGCTTCTCACTGAAGTTGCCTTACTCGAAGCTCTCCGAGTCGACCCTCCAAGCTCGGGGCTCGGCAGTGAGTTCGAGCACCCACTCAGCTTCTCACTGAAGTTGCCTCATTCGAAGCTCTTCGAGCCGACCCTCTAAGCTCGGATCTCGGCAGTGACCTCGAGCACCCACTCATCTTCTCACTGAAGTTGCCTCACTCGAAGCTCTCCGAGCCGAACTCCAAGATCGGGGCTCGGCAGTGACGTCGAGCATCCACTCAGATTCTCACTAAAGTTGCCTCACTCGAAGATCTTCGAGCTGACCCTCTAAGCTCGGAGCTCGGCAATGACCTCGAGCACCCACTCAGCTTCTCACTGAAGTTGCCTCACTCGAAGCTTTCCTAGCCGACCATCCAAGCTCGGAGCTCGGCAGTGACCTAGAGCACCCTCTCAGCTTCTCACTGAAGTTGCCTCACTCGAAGCTCTCCGAGCCGACCCTCCAAGCTTGGGGCTCGGCAGTGACTTCGAGCACCCACTCAGCTTCTCACTAAAGTTGCCTCACTCGAAGTTCTCCGAGCCGACCCTCTAAGCTTTGAGCTCGACAATGACCTTGAGCACCCACTCAGCTTCTCACTGAAGTTGCCTCACTCAAAGCTCTCCGAGCCGACCATCCAAGCTCGGAGCTCGGCAGTTACCTCGAGCACCTACTCAGCTTCTCACTGAAGCCGCCTCACTCGAATCTCTCCGAGCCGGCCCTCCAAGCTCGGAGCTCGGCAGTGACTTCGAGCACCCACCTAGCTTCTCACTAGATTTGCCTCACTTGAAGCCCTCCGCGCCGACCCTCCAAGCTCGGAGCTCGGTAGTGACCTCGAGCACCCACTCAGCTTCTCACAGAAGTCGCCTCATTCGAAGCTCTCCGAGTCGACCATTCGGAGGTCGGCAGTGACCTCGAATACCCATTCAGCTTCTCACTAAAGTCGCCTCACTCGAAGCTCTCCGAGCCCAACCTCCAAGCTCGGAGCTCAGCAGTGACTTCGAGCACCCACTCAGCTTCTCATTAGAGTTGCCTCACTCGAAGCCCTCCGAGCCGACCCTCCAAGCTCGGAGCTCAGCAGTGACCTCAAGCACCCAATCAACTTCTGACTGAAGTCGCCTCACTCGAAGCTCTCCAAGCCAACCCTCCAAGCTCGGAGCTCGGCATTGGCTTCGAGCACCAACTCAGCTTCTCACTAGAGTTGCCTCACTCGAAGATCTCTGAGCCGATCCCCCAAACTCGGAGCTCGGTAATGGCAGCGAGCACCACCTGGCTCCTCACCCTAAGCTCCCCTCACAGAGTGCTTGGTGCCTGTCGGACAAATTCGTCTCTCGGTCTTCGGCCATCGGCCATCGGCCTTCGACCTAAATTGTGGCCAGTTCTAAAAAACACTCCTCAGGGATTCAGAGCGAAAAATCTTTGCCAAATACTCTCCTTCTCTCTTCCCACAGAGACAGACTACTCCTACACGACTGGGTTACACAGCCCTCTTGGAGTGGTGGGCTTAGGATATGGTATAAATTAAGCAGCATCCCATCTGGGCCCTCAGATTACCTCAGATTTCGCTTTCCTGTGATCATTAGGTCAAACAAACCCAACGGGTTTCAACCAGCTTAGGCCCATAGGCAAACGGGTCTAACCCGGCCCGTTAGGATCTCAGACCCGTTTACCCTTGCCTATAAATACCAGACCCCCTCCTCACTTTAGAAGGTAATCAATCTTTCTCCACCTGAACCCTAGCTACTGTTGCTTTCTCAGTGACTGACTAGATCGTCGGATAGCCTGTCTCCGGGAACTCTCCCGGGGTTTCTAGGCATTGTGCAGGTACGAAGATCTGAGCCGAGCTACGAAGGTCCGAGCCGAGCACCTAGTCTCTACCTCTCTCCTGCTACTCCCGAGCCGGTCCTACTGCCGGAGATCGGATCAACGCTAGTGTCACGTCTTCCGCTTCACAAATTACAAGAACTCACACTTGTTGTCCCCACACCCAAAAACTAGCAGCATCATGAAGTAAACATAAGAAAAAGGCTCATTAACCATAGTGAAATTTTAAGAAACACTAATTATGGATCAACAATTGTCTAAAGAAGAATTTATAATACAGTGGAACAAAGTCATAGCTATCCGCAAGTTTGCCTTGTCTGAATAACAACAGTTATTATGGTGAGAGGGCATTGTGAAACAATAACGTTAGGCACAAAGGCTGCATTAAAAAGAAGAAAATGTCAGGCACAAGTCTCAAACTGAAATATTTCGGGATGTAGTGTAAAAATACAGTAGAAGGCACACTTTTCGTTCTCGTTTTGGCAAATATTTTTTTCTCAGAATCTACAATGAAGATTGTCATTGATAATGGTAAAAATCACAATAAATCAAGACCATACGATACCAGCACAGATCTCAAAGATTCTACAGGCAGGTTAGTTATAACGGACCTCTTTAACAGGTCCAAGTCTTCTTCAGGCTCTTCTACAATACATGGGCTCCTTTCAAGCCCATAAAAAGTGATAAACTAGACCCACTGGGAGAGACACTCAGCCCATAAAGGCTATGAGTCAAATATCTTATCCCCTAACAAGGAAGCTTATCTCTTGAGGGGAAGAAACATAAAAGAGATAAGGAATTCATACTGATCTAACAGATTTATTTTAATCTCATAAACTGTTTCTCAGGCCTATAAATACCCTCCCCTCCATGGTCAGAATGTAATCTTCAATTTTTCTCTCAAACTTTTTTCCTCTTTCTGGTTCTAACTTGAGCGTCGGAGGGCTGTCGCTGGGGCCATCCCGGCGTTTTAGGCTTTTTGCATGTCCATCGACCGCGTCAGCAACCTTCTGATTCAGATTACGGTGTTCAACCAATGATCCTGATCCACTCTCAGGAGCTCTAACCACTTTTCACGACAACAATCAAAAGTCAGATCTTTAGTTGTTTCCATCAAATATTAACTCACTATGTGTTTTCTCCCACACCAAAATAAGCAGCACCAGTCATCTTATATTGTTTTATGGTGTTGTGTTTATAAATTTTCAAGTTTTATTTATGAGTAAGTTTGTTAGTTAGAGCATCCACCGTCGTTAGAGCTAAAATATGCATATATGCATAATATTCATATACCATTCGCTTGTTTGCTACAATGGGCAAAAGACAAAATATAGCAAAGTTATAAATAGACGAAACCGGCGAATTTTTTTTAGAATTTTTTTTTTAAAATTAATATTTTTTAAATGGTGGGACCCACAGTGAAACGAAACATGATGTTTCATCCCACTGTGCCCACTTAATTAAGTTATTAGTTAACTAAACTTAATTAATTAACTAATTATTTAACTAAAAATCTAACTAAATTACTATTTAAACTAATTAACTAACCAATTATGAGCATAAGATTTTAGTTTAATTTTAAAAAATTGGGATTTCATTATACGAAACATCATACGAAACATCATGTTTCGTCCGATCCTTTAAAAATATTATAAAATATTACAGACAAAACATGATGTTTCGTCCTTTATATTATGCATATTACTATATCGATTCTCAAATATACCATTCTACTGTTTTAAAAAAGATAAAATATGCAAAAATGTCACATAACTGTAGCTCGATTTGGACGAAAATATGCATATACATAAATGCATGACGACTATGGATGCTCTTATGCACTTCCTTAAACCTTGTTTTGGAAGATACAAAGGAAAGATCAGCTACGTGTCACCCTTAATAAAAAACTATCATAAACAAACAAAACTGAATCATGAACAATAGAATTGTTTTTTTTGAAGGAAAATGTGGAATCTGGCCACCCTGTTTCATTAATAAGAGTTTAACGAAACAAACTCAGAGTACTGGGCCAAAGTACAAACTACAGACAGAAAATAAAACATACATGAAGCAACATGACGCGTACAAACAACAAATCCCTCCAACAACCCTGAAGGGTGGGCCGACAAACAAGCTCGATCCAGTAAAATTGTAAGTACGTCAGTTCAGCTTCGTACAGTGCCTTCATGGCACATGCACACCCACCTGAACCAAGTCTGGCGGGATTTTATGCCGATCCCTGCCTTCACCTCGCTGGGGGGACCCCAACTTTGGGCCCAAGTCCCGCAGATCGAATTCCGACCCCACGGCATATGCACAGCGATCGCACCCTCCCACCATCTCCACCACTCATCCTACAAATGAGCTAATAGCTCCCACAGCTGCTACCAAAGAGATAGCTGTGAAGAGGATACCTTCATCTCTCACATGATAGCAATTTCTCAGGCGATTTCTCACCAAACAACTATTTCGCTCACCCCTCCAAACACCACGCTCTAGGAGAGAGCCGTGGAGAGGATACCTTCACCTCTCTCACGCTTTAGCTCTCTCCGGTGATTTCTCACCATACAGACTTATCTCGACTCATACTCCCAATCTGAGGGAAGAGGCGACGCTGTCCCGAGCCAATAGCCTAAGCTCGAAGAAGCTCAATAGCCTGATAGTAGGCACTGTGAAGAGTGCACCGGTGACATCGTAGGACCTTCAAACGTGCACATCATGGAGGGACCCCATCTTCGGGTCCATGCTCCACAATCGTGCAAGACAGCATACTAAGGGGGGGGCACCTCGCCATCGCCCAGATCACACTTGAACCTCAGATCCATGGCATTCGCGATAACAGGCACAGGAGGATGCTCTGGCACGACATAATCGCTCCGCGACAGTTGAGACAAGAACCCCGAAAGTAGAGACAAGTGAGCGCACAGCAGGGAGGGACCCCATCTTCGGGCCCAAGCTCCACAATCGTGCAATACATCTTAACCCGCTCATCATAGCAACTCGCAGATAGAGAAGCACACCCGGCTTCTTCACACACACTACCAACCCTCGCGAAAACCAAATCATAGCTGCAGATCACCGTGATCGGTCTCGAGAGTGTGGACATGGTGGCAAGCGTGAAGAACATCCGGGCAAATATCTAGCAAGGCCAACCAACCCCAATCTAACCCAAACCCCAATCCCAATCAAACAACCCCCAACTCGAAAAGCAACCCAGATCCGATGGCATAGGCCCAGAGCTCCGAAATCTTATGTTGTGAAAAGGCAAGAACTTTCAAATTTAAATTTTGAGAAAATTACTTGCCTGCATCTTATCATCAGAATTTTTCACAACGGCCTTGAAAACTGCAGCATTGGTGTGATCCCAGTGCCACCTGAAATCTGGGGAATATAATGACATATAAGAGACAAGGAGAAATTGTGCCCAAAGCTCCTTGCCGCTGTAAGGCTGGTCGCGTCGCACGCCGCTTCCTCGCCGCCGCACGTCACATGCATCGCACGAAGGCATCACTGGAGCGCCACGACACCTGGACATGCAACAGGACGGGGAACCCAGGTGGCATGCCGGAGGTACAAGGGAGGAGGGGATGGAGGTGAGTGAATTGCAACCACAGTCGCGGCGGGAGAGGGGGTGGAGAGAGGTTGAGCCGCAGGGGGTCGCGACGGGGGAGGAGGATAGGTAGGAGAGGTCTGGGCATTGAAGGAAAAGGTGTTGATCGGCAATCTTGGGTGGATCTCGGCATGGGATCTCGGAGGGGACGGGTGGGAGTGGATCACGGCATCGATCGGCGATCAGGGAGGGGGTGGAGAGATCCCGGCCGCCACCCCTCCAAACAGACCCTACACAATAGAATTGTTCTACTAACGTACCTGTACGGCTGTATCAACTCCATGCTCCTATACACCGTAAATCACTTATTATTCATCTTTCTTAAATATAAGCTCTTGCATCAACTTTTTGAAGAAGATTGCCCACACATCAGCAAGGATGTTGATCAGCAAAGTGAATTGCTTGGTTCACTAAGATAGTAAAATGTGGCATTATTCAGAAAATTTTGCTGTACTGACCCACTTTTTGAAAATATTTGGCGCTCTGACCCACTTTCGAAAACAATTAGCGAACTCATCCTGTTTTGGACACGTCAGCAAAAACCGTTATTGGAAAAAATGGCATAAGTTATTTACATGCCGTTTTCCCCAATAGCATCATCTATATTTAAAAAAAGTGTCATGCCGTTATTTGGAGTAACGGCATAGGTTATTTTGTTTTTCGACAGCTTGTAGTCTCCATTTAGAGAAAAAATTGCAAGTGTGAAAACCTTATAACAGATACCGTTATTTCAAATAACGGTATTCTCAATACTGATGTCGTTATTTGGAATAACGACATCAGTTATAAATTTTTTTTATAAAAAAGTAACTTATTATTCATCCTCTCTGACGAATAAGTTAATTTAAAAAAAAAAAAATTATAACTGATGTCGTTATTTCAAATAATGGCATCAGTTATAATTTTTTTCATAAAAAATTAACTTATTATTCATCCTCTCTGATGAATAAGTTAATTTTTTATAAAAAAATTTTATAACTGATGCCATTATTCCAAATAACGGTATCAGTATTGAGAATGCCGTTATTTGAAATAACGGCATCTGTTATAAGGTTTTCACACTTGTAATTTTTTCTCTAAATGGAGACTACAAGTTGTCGAAAAACAAAATAACCTATGTCGTTACTCCAAATAACGGCATGACACTTTTTTTAAATATAGATGCCGTTATTGGGAAAAACGGCATGTAAATAACCTATGCCATTTTTTCCAATAATGGTTAAGTTTTTGCTGACGTGTCCAAAACTGGGTCAGTTCGCTAATTGTTTTCGAAAGTGGGTCAGAGCGCCAAATATTTTCGAAAAGTGGGTCAGTACGGTAAAATATTCCATTATTCACTCAGAGTTGATAGAAAGAAAAAATAAATCCAGATAAGAGCATCTGTAGTCGTTTGCTAAATATGCATAATATGCATATCTGGCCAAAAACAGCGCTACAGTCGTTGGCCAAATATGCATAATATGCATAATTCGCTACAGGAGATTGCCATAAATGAGAGAGAAAATGAGAAATATGCATATATGTGAGACGGTACTTCGAGTGTCGTCGCACCCAAAAAAATTATTTTTTTAATTGTCGGACGGCACTACAAGTGTCGTCGCACAAAAAAATTATTTTTTTAATGGTCGGACGGCACTTGAAGTGCCGTCCCACCCTCTAGGGGGATATTTGCAATTTTTTGTATTTTTTGTTATTTTTGGAATTTTTTCGTAATTTCTGAAATGTTTTTGTAATTTTTTTATAATTTTTTTGTAATTTTTTATTTGCACTTCGAGGACGATTTTTTTTTCCTCGGACGGCACTTGAAGTGCCGTCGCACCTTTTATAAAAATAACATTCAACGACTGCAGCAAAACGTAATGTTGCTATATTCATTTATCCATTTATGCAAATTTTGACCCTTAACGACCGTGGATGCTTTAAGAATGATAAAACATTTCTAAATGATCTATTATGACAAAGCTCACTGTCTCAGTATATATATTCAGTAGGCACAAGAGCCATGGATCTCTTGTCCCTCTATATATTCGGTAGGCACAAGTAAGGTTGCAAACGAGCCGAGTCGAGCCGAGCCGAGTATCTTGAGGCTCGAGCTCGGCTCGTTTACGCTATCGAGCTCACTTTCAAGCTCAAGCTTGACACGAGCCAAGCTTTGACCAAGTTCGAGCCGAGTACTCGCGAGCTTCTGCCTAACAACCCACATAACTTTAGGCTCGGGCTCGGCTCGTTCACGTTACGAGCTTTTACCAAACTTTGACCGGGCTTGAACTAGAGGTAAAATCACAAATACACCACGGTCGCTTTTGATAAATAATCTATTCTTATTAGGAATTGCAAAATGGTAGACAACCAACCAAGAAAAAATAAACTGAATATACTCTTCACCTTTAATTATACAAGCATTTGAGTATCTTAACAACAAAAACGAAAACAAAAACGGGAGCAGTAGAGATTCTAATTTTCATATACAAAGTAAAGCAGATCCTTTTAATAAATATAACAACATCAATGTGGAACTGACGCAGGGCAGGATATCCAAATTCTTAGCATAATAGTACAGTTAGTGTCCTCCAGGATTTCTGTTCCATGACAAATATGAAGGGTTGCCTAGCTTCCTGCAAAATTGAAGACCATAGAAAGAAAGATTATAAGAATTAGTGGGGGTTATTTCAAGTTATGAAATGATTTGGCCAATAAATATGAACTACAAGGCAAGTTATTTGGCCAATGCAACTCAATAATGTCAACTTTATTGGACATTGGCCTCAACATAACTGATTGTTGTTCTCCTAACAAACATAAATTGCTTTTTTATAGTATGCAATGAACACTTCTATTTCTTTATGCTTCGCTTCCTAAGCCATAATTCTCAAATTTATAAATGCAACTACATTGATCAATTGGGGTTTCAATAAGGTAAATTGATATTTACTACAACTACACCCTATGTTTGCCGCTAATTGCCGCTAATTTAATGCTTCTTTTTTTCCTCAGATTGTCGTCTACACTCAGAACTGTTATGTACATACTGACAGTTTAACTTTTCGTACGGTGATGAAGAACATGTTGGGTTCAAACCACTGAGTTAAAAGATATTGTCCTCTTTGAAAGGTAATGGTTTCAAAACTCTTACTATTGTTTTAATTGATTATTGTAAACTCTTACTATTTGTTTCAAAATTCTTACTATTTTTTAGGCTCGCTGTTTGTTCCCATTTTTGAAGACTTGAAGCATTGTATTTTTCTACAACCCTGTAATTTTTTTTGGTCATTCGGTTGGTTGGTGTATATTATGGTGGAGGATGTAATGGTTGTAATAGTTGTAATAATTAGCATTTTTGGAGATGATGTAAGTATCTGTATATAATGGTGATATAATATAGTTATGTTAATACCCGTACCCGCAAAGTTGTGGAGTATTGGGTTCTGTGTTGGGTTTTTGAAAGATTTTTCAAAGTTTTTTCTTAAAATCGATTACGTTTTCAAACGAAATTTTGTATCTTGCATTATATTATGATTTTTTTCCCCAGAGCCTCATATATATGATGCCTGTGTGATGTTGCTTGGTTTGGTCTGGGGAGGGTTGATATTTATTGCCTGTGATGTTATATTTTTAATTGTTAGCAGAATTCCAGAAGGAATTGCTGTAAAAGGGCTAATATTTTAGGGGAGGTTCTGTCGAAATTTTTACTAAATTTCCTAAAATCTATTATGTTTTCAAATGATATTTTGGTTTTTATTTTGTATCTTCAGTCATATGAAGATTTTTCCCCCCAGAGCCCTATATATATGATGCCTGTGTGATGTTGATTGGATTGGCCTGAGGAGGATTCATATTGACTGCTTATGATATTAATTTTTTATTCGTGAGCAGAATTCCGTAAGGAATTGCTCTAAAATGGCTAATATTTAGGGAGAGATTCTGTCGAAATTTTTACTACAATCCTAAAAATATGAAAATCTTGGTTTTTATTTTGTTTCTTGGCTAATATAAAAATTTTAGAGGAGACTATTTTATATCTTCGCTAATATCATGGCTAATATCAAACGAAATCTATTACGTCAAAGTTAATATTAACTTCCTATAAAAATTTAGAGGAGACTGTCAAAATTTTTACTAAGCAACTTAATTAATTAATCATTCTTCGCGATGACGTGCCGTAGAAAACAATTTAAAAGTGATTGTATTAAAAAACAATTAGGAAACAATAAAATTTCAAAGAAGGGTTGTAAAGAGAAGATGATTGCATTAGAAAGGTGGTTGTATTTGTTTACACTCAGAAAAAAAATTCCTGTCATGGTGCATATTTTTAATGGATGTGCTCACATTTCTTGAAAAATAGCTAGGTTTTTGGAGAATTGGATAAGTCAATATTGAGATATTTAAGGGAAATAATGATGATATAACTAAAAAACTGAAACAATTTAACAAATAATGTGAGCAAGAGGTATAGTGAATGACTTTGGATCTTAGCATTTATAATGCATAAATTTATATGCAGTTCACACAACCAAATAACTCCAAATAAATTTATATGCAGTTCCGAATACGTGCCGTAGGCACGTGCCCACGGGCATACCTAGTATATAATAAATTACAAAGAAAGCTATCATGTGGCTCACATTCAATTTTCTCCAAAATCAATGGCCCAGATCTAACCTCACAAAACATATTTTCCCGCTTAAAATTTTAAACCCAACAAATTCAAAACCTACTCACACACTCCCTCTTTTTTCCAAAACACCCCCTTCGCTGTCTTTCTCACTCCGTCTATCTCACTTTACCACTTTCTTTCTCCCCCCGCTCTCTCTCACTGTCTCCCTCTCTCTCTTCCCAGCCACCTCTGGCGCCACTTCAGTGCCCCCCCCCCCCCCCCGCCCAAAATCATTAAAGTCATTCTCTCCCCCCCCCTCTTCAAACCCTCTTCCCTTCGAAACCAGATTAAAGTCGTTCTCTTTCCTTTTCCTTCTCTTCCCATCTCTATCCTTCAATCTCCCAAATTGGGCAAATGGATATTGTTGGATCAGAATGGAGTGCAGAAGTTGCCGTAATTGGAGGAGAAGATGAGGAGTTCTACGAAGAAATTGAGGCCCCAAAATACATCGATTTCACTACCCCCGATCCTTGGCGGCCTGACGACAAATCTTGGTTCTATCATCGAATTGGTAAAGCAAAGCCCTTCAACATAGTTAATATGTAAAATGCTTCATTTTTGATTGTTAGTTACTTCAATTGGTTCTTGAAAAAATTCAATTCTTGATGTCAGATCCGAACAATTTCGATTAATGGGTTTAGATTCAGTGGTTTAAATGTATTCGACTAACTTTATCTATCGATAATTAAATTGGTCGCAGGATGTGACCAACAGCATGAGGAAGTTGACTTGGATGCTCTCTTCAGAAGTTTCAAGCTTCGGGTTCGTAACCCCATTAGAAGGAGTGGTCCTGTTCGCATTATTTTCTACTTACATTCCAGTGCCTTCCAAAAATGGGTGAGTTTGGTTTGAATGTTTATCTCAGTGGATATCGAAGCTAAATGCAAACTAATCATGCTCAAATCTGTAAAGATGACCGACTGCAATTGCTTGCTATTCAACGAATAATTGTTAAAGACGTATAGTGAATGACTTTTGATCTTTGCATGTATAATGCATAAATTTATATGCAGTTCACACAACCAAATAACTCCAAATAAATTTATATGCAGTTTCGAATACAACCAAATAACTCCAAATATTCTTCTTTTCAGTGAACTTTAACTATGAAGGTATAGTTACTCCTTTGTTGATCCTTTTTTAAACAGATTAAGCTTCTAGGTAACTTTCAAGCTTGGTTAGGACATGCACTTTTCATCAAAGAGTATGCTTATCTAGAAAATCTTAAGCAAGATAACAAGCATAACATAAACTGAGTCGAATGAATGTACTGTCGATTATTTTAGAGCTTTTGATAGTTATCAAGAAACTCGAATGAATGTCTTGGCGAATTGGCAGAGTTGGCGGAGTTGGATTGGAAATATTCCCTCAATACATTAATACTCCTTTGCCCAAGATCTAGCCTTTTTTTTGATAATTCGTCAAATGTCTTGCCTATGCTTAATACATTAACACTCCTTTGTATAGTTTCTTGATAATTCGTCAAATGTGGAGTACATTCATTCGACATTAGAGTTAACTGTAAGTACCCATGTTATACTTAATTTTTTGGATTCATCAAAATTTTCACTGCAAACCGATTAAAATTTGTTGGGTTTGTGTTACATTTAGTTGATCCCGACCACCGATCCCGACCTAATTTTGATGGGTTTGTGTTAGATTTGGGTTTTCATGTGTTACTTTTTTTATGCGTAACCTAATTCCCATCTAAAGATTGGATTGTATCCTAATTCTCATCTAAAGATTAGATTGTAACCTAATTCTCATATAAACAAAACTGACTGCATTGTAGATTGGATTTTTAGGTGTATTGTAGATTGGATTTTAGGTGAATTGTAGTTACAATTTTGGTTAGAACTGTTAGAATTTTTAGTTAGAATTTTTAGTTTGCAAACCTAGATTTTTTACAGTAATATGATTGATTATTCTGCAAAAATTGATATTTTGGGCAAATTTTAGATGAAATGAGGACGATTGTAGTGATGGATTATAGTGATGAGTTGCAAAAGACTTGATCATCACTAAAAGGAGAACTGGTAAGAAAAAGTGATGGATTGTAGTGACTAATGATCAGGTTTACTCCTAAATGATACACTATTCAGTATCTTGATTTCTCATCACTTTCTCATTAATTAAGGTCACTTTAGTCTAGCTTGGAAGAGAAGACAAGTTTAGTTGCTTTCTCTTAATTTTGATAGCAACTATTTGTATGGTAATAGTGATCAATTGTTTGAATGGTATATTCCTCAATTGATCATATAGCCTGCACAAAATTTCTTACAGTTCCTTACAAGGTATTCTTAATATTGAAATTAGAATTAAAATTAAACATTATGTATTTTCCGACTCGAGAATAAGTGGGAACTATTAGAACTATTTGAATGTACTCCAGATCTAACCTCATAAAACATATTTTCCCGCTCAAAAGTTCCCCCCCAAAACTCAAATTCACGTTCACGTTCACACAAAAGGTATCAGAGCCATTGTCTAAGGGTTCTTTCCCACTGATGTCTTCTATTAGCAACTAAAAATTCAGTTTGCTTCGGTATTCTTAACAACTAGAAGTTACAAGCCTGATCTTGCAAAATTTTCTGCTCTCTTCACTGTCAAACATTTTGAAGTTACAAGCCCGTGCCTCAACTTCTTTGCTGATTCTGCTCCTATGCATTTTCCCTCAACTGTGCAATTAGTTCATCCTGTATAGAGAAACCGAACTGAGCAAGCACCTTAAAAAACTAAAGTATATACTATTTTACTAATTTAAGTCCAATAGGCATAGTGCTGGTCTTTAGGTATTTAGTTGTTTGGCCACACACTCCAAACATACAAACTGACAGAATAAATCTGATCATGCATAATAAATAAGTTTCTTTTGAAAAAAATGTTAACCATTCCTTTCAATAAGTATTTGTACTTTAAATAATGAATCCATCACATGGAAAGATGTATGTTCAATATAATTGCGACCCTTAGTTTTACCAAACGTAATTACTTTCCTATTCTACCCACCCAGACTTACAAAAATTGAATACAAACTTTCATAAGTTAATTATGAAATCACGAATACCAGTTCAGGTTTTTTGGGAGAACCAAATAAGCCAGATCCCAATTAACTAGAAAATGTTTGTTGGATATGAACCTTGATATGACGAGATTTTATCTAAACATGATGACCAACTATGCACAGACAAAGCATGATCTGTACATTGATAACCTTTAATAGCTCTATGTTAATCTACAAACTAGCACAAAGTCAAACACGGTTGACTATTCAACATCATCAATGCATTAAGTAGAGAATGGTTGGCAGTGAGAGAGTTAATAATTGACCCACTGAATTGTTTCACCAAAGGAAATTGTTTTAAAAATCAAACCCCTCCTGCAAATTGCTTTGGGTTTCACATGTATACAGTATGAATCCAAACATCCGGGAAGCCTAATTGGTTAACTCAACTTATATGCCTTCAGCTTGATACTCAACTCGAAGATGAATACGATTTCTGAAAACAGAGGCATCAACTCTAAGGTAGGATAATTTACAGGATTGCTTCCAGGTTGCATGAGCAATTCCATATTATCAATAATGTTTTCTCACTTGGTGTTGGTAAATGAATCTAAAAGTTTTTTAAAAGAAAGGCTATATCTTGACCAGAATTTTACACACATAAGGTTAATTTTAGGCATACAGCAGGTTGAGAAGTTTGTTGGTAATATCTCAGTGAAGGTTTCCAAATCTGTAGTAGTAACTATCCCATTTTAGTAGGGAAGGCTTAGTTTAAAATGGTATTAAGGTGATGACGTAACACATGGTTTCAAAACTCAGTATCGGTCATGAGCTGTCACTTATCAGTATGATCAGACATATCAGGGGTATTGAAGGAATATTTCCAATCCAACTCTGCCAATTCATCTAGGGATTTGTCACTTATCATGAATGTCGAATGAATGTACTCCACATTTGACGAATTATCAAGAAACTATACAAAGGAGTCTTAATGTATTAAGCATGGGCGAGACATTTGACGAATTATCAAAAAAAATTATGTATGGTTAATTATTTCTATGGTGAAGTATGGTAAAGTATGGTTCTTTTTTAGTATACAGTTTACAGTATGTAGTTTTATTTGGTCAATTATTTGATCTCATTGTTTACAGTATATAGAATTTAGTATATACTGTTTACAATGTTAGTGTGTAGAATTTAGTAATTGTTTACAATGTTATTTGGTCAATTAGTGGAAAAATGTTATTTGATCTTATTTGATCTCATTGTAATAAAATTGTTTACACTGAAAATTGTTATTTGATCTCATTGTAAATTATGTGTTATTTGATCTCATTGTTGTTCAATAACTTAAAAGTTTAATGCTCTGAGGAATAGGACATTGAACTTTTATGTTTTCAATTAACTAGTACTAGGAAGTATGGTTCTTTTTCTATGGTGAAGTATGGTGAAGTTATCTAAAATTTTTTACTGATGCAATTCTTCTCTTTTTTTTAAAAACTGAAGGTGGTGGGTTCTGCTTCAACATTAATGGAGGATGAGCATTGGAGCAACTTAGTAAATAGTGCTAAAGATCGGGGTTGTTACTTCTAGGTTGAAAAAAATTCCCTTCTTTGCTTCAATATCTAAATTTGTCTGCCTTTTAGACTGTAGTTTAACTACTTCTCTGCAAGGGTATTGAGCGAATATTAATGGATGATGTTTATTGAGAAGGAACTGGGCAATATGGAAACTGAACCTGCCCAGGAACAGGACTTTGGTATGGATGATGAAGGAGGGGGTTTTGATGAAAGACTAAATTTGCAAGAAAATAGGTGGAATATATATTTCAAGTTAATGCTCAATACTAGACTATATTTTACTCGAGTCTGATCTTCAGTTGATTTGTGTGTGTTTATTATCGTGGTCTTCATGTATAGATGTTTATGCAGTTTCTATTTGCTTACTCCACATTTGACGAATTATCAAGAAACTATAAAAAAAATAGTCTTATTAAATCTCATTGTTGTTCAATAACTTAAAAGTTTAATGCTCTGAGGAATATGACATTGAACTTTTATGTTTTCAATTAACTAATTGACCAAATATTGGTCTCAAGGTCATCATGTAGTTTGCATGTGTGTGTACAAGTAAACTGGGTATTACTTCTCACATACATATGTTTACGCAATATTAACAAAAGTTAGATGGTTGTGATCTAATCTGTGGATAAATAGATAGATCACTGAATTGATGAGTGCCACAAAACTGTGTCCACAAGACTACCAATTAAAGATATAATAATAGAGAAAAACTTGACAATAAGACACCTGAGGTGGTGAATCACCTTTAGTTCATAATCAGGATAGTTACATAATGCCTCCATTAGATGCGGAGTTGCCAGCTTTACAATCCACCGAGCCGCTGCAAGCATTCTACATTGTGCATAACTGAGAACTAAATTGCTTACACCGCCTTCATGCACAACTGTATAATGGAATTGTACAACCTCACCAATTGCTATCTCTTCCTCGAATCAAGAGCAAAATACACTTTGTGCTTTTGTCATTGGTCAATTAGTTAATGTTTTCTACCATATAGATGGTATAGAAAACATTAAGGCCAATATTTGTTACTTTACTTATTTGAGTTTATGTTTCTTTTTTTTTGTACCATTTAAGACTTTCTTGGAATATTTATGTAGGGATACGAACGTCTTGGTTTATGCTATCAAGAGATCATGTGAAAACAAAGCAGAGGTTGTTTCTTTAGATGAGAATGAAGGTGCGGAGAGCTACCTTGAACTTGGGGCACACGTTTGGCCATGTAAATTCTTGAATAGTTTTTCTTATGATTTAACTTTTTATTTTTATGTTTTGTGCACATTCTTTTCATATGCACACCTTATTTTCTTCTTTTTGTTTGCTGAACATGTTTGGTTAGTTTCTCTATTAGCTTTCTAAACACTCTTAAAGTAAAATAATGTTAAATACAAAGGGGGAAAAAATCAAATTAAACAACTGTTTGGCGACATCAGGTTTCAATAACTTAACTCAAATGGCCTGGAGAGAAAGATTTCCTTTTTACTTGAAGCTGTACCAGTTAGAAGAAAAATGTTATTTGATCTCATTTAGTATTAGATTTACATTTGTTTGATGGTCCACGAAAAACAGTTTTTGTCAAAACAAAATTTTCCATTCAAATAAAGATTTGTCGGACAAGCCGTTACATTCCATTGGGGTCGGTCAGACAAATCATGATAGTGTCATGTTTTGCGAGACGCTAAGAACCGAGGCATTAATATGCCACCAAATGGTTTTCCATTCAAATAAAGATTTGTCTTTGTTCATATTAATCTATAGATAGATCCATTTTAACATTTAGCTGCTCCGAATGGGACATCTACAACAAACCAGTGGCTTTTATCTTTACGATAGAACAAAACAAACACATCTTAGTTGTCAAACCCCATTACAAACTGATCTTATTCCACTGCTCAAGACGACCAAATAATACAACCAAACCAGAGGTTAAATCAAAAATACACCACGGTCGCTTTTGATAAATAATCCATTCTTAGTAGTAATTGCAAAATGGTAGACAACCAACCAAGAAAAAATAAACTGAATATACACTGCACCTTTAATTATACAAGCATTTGAGTATCTTAACAACAAAAACAAAAACAAAAACAAAAACGGGAGCAGTAGAGATTCTAATTTTCACATACAAAGTAAAGCAGATCCTTTTAATAAATACAACAGCATCAATGTGGAACTGACGCAGGGCAGGATATCCAAATTCTTAGCACAATAGTACAGTTAGTGTCCTCTAGGATTTCTGTTCCATGACAAATATGAAGGGTCGCCTAGCTTCCTGCAAAATTGAAGATCATAGAAAGAAAGATTATAAGAATTAGTTGGGGGTTATTTCAAGTTATGAAATGATCTGGCCAACAAATATGAACTACAAGGCAAGTTATTTGGCCAATGCAACTCAATAATGTCAACTTTATTGCACATTGGCCTCAACATAACTGAGTGTTGTTCTCCTAACAAACAAAAATTGCTTTTTTATAGTATACAATGAACACTTCTATTTCTTTATGCTTCGCTTCCTAAGCCATAATTCTCAAATTTAAAAATGCAACTATATTGATCAATTAGGGTTGCAATAAGGTAAATTGATATTTACTACAACTACACCCTATGTTTGTCGCTAATTGCCGCTAATTTAATGCTTCTTTTTTCCCCCATATTGTCGTCTACACTCAGAACCGTTATGTACATATTGACAGTTTAACTTTTCGTAGGGTGATGAAGAACATGTTGGGTTCAAACCACTGAGTTAAAAGACATTGTCCTGTTTGAAAGGTAATGGTTTCAAAACTCTTACTATTGTTTTAATTGATTATTGTAAACTCTTACTATTTGTTTCAAAATTCTTACTATTTTTTAGGCTCGCTGTTTGTTCCCATTTTTGAAGACTTGAAGCATTGTGTTTTCCTACAACCCTGTAATTTTTTTTGGTCATTCGGTTGGTTGGTGTATATTATGGTGGAGGATGTAATAGTTGTAATAGTTGTAATAATTAGCATTTTTGGAGATGATGTAAGTATCTGTATATAATGGTGATATAATATAGTTATGTTAATACCCGTACCCGCAAAGTTGTGGAGTATTGGGTTCTGTGTTTCAAAGGTTTTTCTAAAAATCGATTACGTTTTCAAACGAAATTTTGATTTTTATTTTGTATCTTGCATTATATTATGATTTTTTTTCCCCAGAGCCTTATATATATGATGCCTGTGTGATGTTGCTTGGTTTGGCCTAGGGAGGATTGATATTTATTGTCTGTGATGTTATATTTTTAATTGTTAGCAGAATTCCGTAAGGAATTGCTGTAAAAGGGCTAATATTTTAGGGGAGGTTTTGTCGAATTTTTTGCTAAATTTTCTAAAATCTATTACGTTTTTAAACGATATTTTGGTTTTTATTTTGTATCTTCAAACATATGAAGATTTTCCCCCCAGAGCCCTATATATATGATGCCTGTGTGATGTTGCTTGGATTGACCTGGGGAGGATTCATATTGACTGCTTATGATATTAATTTTTTATTCGTGAGCAGAATTCCGTACAGAATTGCTCTAAAATGGCTAATATTTAGGAAGAGATTCTGTCGAAATTTATACTACAATCCTAAAAATATGAAAATCTTTGTTTTTATTTTGTTTCTTGGCTAATATGAAAATTTTAGAGGAGACTATTTTATATCTTCGCTAATATCATGGCTAATATCAAACGAAATCTATTACGTCAAAATTAATATTAACTTTCTATAAAAATTCAGAGGAGACTGTCGAAATTTTTACTAAGCAACTTAATTAATTAATCATTCTTCGCGATGACGTGCTGTAGAAAACAATTTAAAAGTGATTGTATTAGAAAACAATTAGGAAACAATAAAATTTCAAAGAAGGGCTGTAAAGAGAAGATAATTGTATTAGAAAGGTGGTTGTATTTGTTTACACTAAGAAAAAAAAAATTCCTGTCATGGTCCATATTTTTATTGAATGTGTTCACATTTCTTGAAAAATAGCTAGGTTTTTGGATAAGTGGATAAGTCAATATTGAGAAATTTAAGGGCAATAAAGATGATATAACTAAAAAACTGAAATAATTTAACAAATGAAGTGAGCAAGAGGTATAGTGAATGACTTTGGATCTTAGCATTTATAATGCATAAATTTATATGCAGTTGACACAACCAAATAACTCCAAATAAATTTATATGCAGTTCCGAATACGTGCCGTAGGCACGTGCCCACGGGCATACCTAGTACTCTTACAATGGTCACCTGATTACATTTTTTATGGGTACACCAAGACATCGACTTTAATTCAACAAATAGAACATACTCAAATAAGGAGGCATATATCCAAAGAAATGTTAATCAGCTTTGCATCCAAAAAAACAGACGAAAGAAGAATGAAAGCATTGCATATCAAAGAAGCAAAAACAAAAAAGAGAGATTCCAAGAGAAAAGTAGAGTAGACAAAGTATAGATTTCAAACTAGAAACATTAACAGATAATCAACCACCCAAAAGCTTTACTAGTAAGGCTTTGTTTCTGAAATGCATTTTCAGGTTATAAATATGTAATTGAAGTGAAGACATGAATTGAATATTAAACTGATTCGATACAATGGGGGAGATTGCCCTCAGTTCGACACTCGGTTTTCGAAAAACCGAGTTTGGTTAAAACCAACTCGATTTTTCGAAAAACGAGTGTTACTCTTCGTTTTTCCAAAGAGCACACTCGCTTTTTGAAAAAACGAGATGGTTTTAATCAAATTCGGTTTTTCGAAAACCGAGTGAGACAGTTTGAAATTTTTTAAAAAAGTAAGACAGTTTGAAATTTTTTTTTAAAAGTCGGACAGTTTGGGAAAAATTTCCAATATCTCTTCCCATCGTCACCATGACCATAAAATTTTTTCACATTTTCGTCATCACTCTTTCTCTCCCCACATGACGCCCTAAACCTCCACTTCTATTGTCACCATCACCATCATCACCTAAAAGCTCCTCACAAACTCCTTCACCACCATTATCATCACATCACCTTCAGTCCCACCATCACTTCCTCCATATGTGTGACCTCCACCATGATTATCAGCTCTAAGACGCATGAACAAGGATTGGCTGACACAAATATGATTTGATACGACACACTCAACATAAGATAAATTAAAAATAACATCCAGATAGTTCGTGCTGTGTTTGATATATGTTTTTAGTGCATCTGGCATCGAACTTTGAAGTGCCTGTGAACTATAGTTATCGCAACCTCCTTTTCCACCCAAATCATATAACTTAACATCCCTTAGAGCATCTGTAATCGTGGAGACCTAAATTTTGGGTATTTGACAAATGAAAATGAAAAAAATGACTTTGTGTTGCATGGCCTACTTCAAAGTTCGATGAATGCCAAACAATGAGTTTTTCGACTTTTATAATCTCATACGGAAGATTATTTTTCGTCCGACGTTATTTTTTTTTAAAAGTTTAATTAATTCCTAAAAAACTATTAATTTAATCCTAATTATTTCTTAATTATTAATTAATTAATATTTAAACCTACATTTAACCCATCAAAATGCTCTATAGGGTGGTTGTATAGAAATTATAAGGTGAGAAATGTATGGGACGGGGCATCATCTCCCGTCCCAGCACATTCCAGAATTGGTTTTTTTTTAAAATGGAACGGACAGGGAATAATCCCTCGTCCGACCATTTTTTAATAAATTTTTTTTTTTTTAAATTAAGGACGGTAAATAATCTATCGTCCGATAAAAAAAATGGCGACGAAAGATAATCTTTCGTCCGATCGAATGGACAAAAACTCATCTTTCGTTAGCTATATTTTGGCAATAGCCATTTCGTTTGCCAGATATAGCCAACTACTGTAGCGACGAAACCCAATTTTTGGGTAAATGGCCAACTACTACAACGCTTTTTTTTTCTAAATTTTGAAAAATTTGGGTAAATGGCAAATGACTACAGATGCTCTTACCTCCTTATCTCCATTTTGTTTCTTTTCTGGTTTAAATTAGGGTGAAGATGGAAGAATTTTTTCTCAAACTGTCCCACTTTTTGAAAGTTTTTCCCAAAACGCCCTACTCGCTTTCCGAAAAAGCGAGTTTGGGTAAAACCCCATCTCTTTTTCAGAAAGCGAGTGTGAGGCTTTGGTTTTCGCTAGCCTAGACTCGCTTTCTGAAAAAGCGATGGGGATTAACCCACACTCGCTTTTCGGAAAGCGAATGTTGATTGGGGCTTTTTAAGTTTCAGATCTGATTCACGACCCCCATTTTCTTTCAACCCTCTATCTTCTCTACCTATTCTACATATGAAACCCTAATATCTCTCATCTCTTTTTGGTCGATTTACCCAAAAATTTGGTTAATTAACCCAAAAAATCCTCGCATCTCTCATCTCATTTCGATTTTCCACCTCTCCCATCTACAAATCTCATCCACATTTAACCCCAAAAACCCTAAACCCCAATATCCAAAATTTTGTTGATTTTTAAATTTGGGGATAAAGATTGCGGTTGAAGGAGCTTCTTGGACCTCCTATTCACTATCTACCTATTCAATCACCTACTTTAACGGTATATTTCTCAAACTCTTGCTTTTTTAATGTTGTGTTAATTTTGAAGCATTAACATTGTATGGTTGTTAATTTTCGTGTTAATTTTGAAGAACTAACATTGTATCTTTGTTAATTCGACCAAAAATCACCCAAATTTGTTGATTTTCCAAGTAAACATTGGATCTTCAAAAAAAAACAAGTAGCAAAAATTTGTGGCATTAAGTTGAGTTTTTATTTATGTAGGTATATAGTATATTCCAATTTTAGTATATGTAGGTATATAGTGTAAAAATTGGATATATATGTAGATGTATGTAGGTTATATATTTTGGTATAGTTAATAACAATTGTTTTAAGTTGTAGTATACTCTCCTTTATTATAAATGGCACGTACGATGGGGAATGTGGAGCAAGGATCAAGTAGTAGACTTCCTCGCGGCGATGGACCACGTACTTCTTTTGGCCCACCTCATCGCGGTGGACGTGGTCGTCGTCGTCGTGGTACCGAGCGTACTAATGTAAGTGAATAATTATTTATATTCGATTAGTTTGATTATCATATAATAAAATTTAATATCGGTCTATTGATTTAATTGTTATTGTTGTATAGGTCCCAACTAATCCAAATGAGGCGGGCCCTTCTTCTTCAGTCCCTTCTTCATCATCTTATATTCCTCCTTTTCTTCAACCCCTTCTTCATCATCTTATATTCCTCCTGGAGGTCCAGATCCCCTCGACCCTACACTCCTTACTCTCCAATCGCATCACCATTCGAAGGATGTGTGGGAAGGTGAATCTAAGGAGTGTACATTTAGGGGGGTCATCCACTTCCTATGCACCTACGGATTCACGAGATTCTAAGGGACTGTGGGTTATATGGTATTGGATTGCTGAGCTCCATCATATGTGATCGGCCTCTTCTTACCGCACTTCTTGAGAGATGGTGGGCCTGAAATACATATCTTTCACCTGCCAGTTGGGGAGATGACTGTAACACTACATGACATCTCTGTACTCACCGGTCTTCCAGTTGATGGGCAGGTAATGACCGGTACAATGAACTTCGAGCTAGTATATCTAGTGGAACAATACCTTGGTGTCGAAGTGAAAACCAGTGCTGTTAATGAAAAATTTATTCGCTTGAAGTGGTTGAAAGACACTTTCAAGAATCGATTGAATGAAGATTCCACTGAGGCGGAGGTGGAGTGCTACTACAGGGCTTACATCCTCACACTATTTGGCGGTGTGATGTTCCCAAATTCAACTGGTCATTCGATCTCCTTGATGTACCTGCCATTGATTGCCAATCTGCAAAGAGTCGGACAGTACAGTTAGGGTAGTGCCGCGTTGTCGTCCCCGTACCGAAGTTTGTGTAACTGTAGTCATGGTTCGGTGTAGATGAATGGACCAATGATCTTACTACAAGTATGGAGTTGGGAGCGTATTCATGTGGGTCGGCCCGTAGTGTGGAGGCAATCACCCAATTGGATCCATTTCTCCGAGGACCAGCACATGTTACGCTTTTTCAGAATTAAGCTCATACAAATTAGTACAAAGTCCAAATTACATAGTACAATTACAAACAAAAACACATTCAAATTTGCCTATGGATTAAATGTTCTGAGATCCTCTATTAATAAATTGCCGCTTATTGTGTCCATGCAACCCACATTTCGAACATTTCATTTCTGTACCCCTGCTAAACCTATCTCTCACATCCATGTCATTACAGATTCTCGTAGATCTAGGTCGGCCTTTCCTTGAACATCGCAAACTTGCATCAGCTTCGAGTTGTGGTCCATCAATAGTAGGCCAATATGCTGGATCTAAAGTTGGATGAAAGAGGGGAGCCCATGTTTGTGCTAATGAAGTAACAAGGTAAAATTTATCAACAAAAGGCGTGTGATCGATTACACGATATGCACAAGCTGCCAATACATGAGAACATGGAATATGATATAGTTGAAATTTCATACGTGTGCATATTTTAGTACCCAAGTTAACAGTGTGCAAGTTCCCACCCTTCCTTTCTCCACTTACCATGCGTAGACCCGTTTTGACGGCAAAATCTGATAATTATATTGTAGTTTCACTATCTCAATAATGGCCCGTGATGCTAAACCTATCTCAGATTTCACCACTCATAATTAAATTGCAAACAAGGTTAGAATCAACTTTACAGTGGTCCTGATTCAACGTGGGATTCTTACAAGTATGAGGCCCAACTATATTTTTCACCACGAAATTTGTCCCGCATTTTAGAACAATTGCTCGTAATCTCCAAGGGAAGCCACCATCACTTAATACTAGAGGACTTTGCACCATCTCCTCAATTGTACATTTTCTACGTGCCAATTTATATTTAACAGTGTACAATATCGGTGAAGATTTCAATGTGACAAATTCACGATATTTCTTAATAGAATACAACTTCACAGCCTGCCGAATCGACTCTTTACTTACAAACTCCTGTCTAATGTACAATTCATCTACATTGGATGAACCAGACGACTCTTGTGGAATTTGATGTACTCTAGTACCTTCTATCATCTCTTCGGTAACATGAGCGTTAACATTGACATAGCTATCAGTAGCTCTCTTTATTAGAACTGTTGTTCGTAGGCTTTACATTTGCATATTCATCATCTTCGTCCCCATCATCATTTTCTACACTCTCATCAACTTCATCATCTATTTCTTCCTCTTCTTCATCATCGTCTAATAAGTTATTGTTAATGGTAGCATTTTGAAATAATTTAAATAAAGTGTCATTTGGAACATAGTTATGAACCGGACTAGGTTGACATGGCAACTCAACATCTGTAGAATTCGGGTTTGTTGTATTTGTGAAGGTGTCTTCTTGTGGGAACAGTGGGATTGCTTGTGAAGTTTGAATGGGATTAGACCTCATCTGTTGTGTCAGTACTTCTCGTACGAAGCTTGAACTAGGATTATCATGTGGCTGAGCATTCATAATTTGGATTTTCTGAATATATAACTCTAATGCAGACCAAGTACAATTGGGATCAAGTGTCCTAGCAATCATTGACTTCATAGCATTATCAATAGATACGGACACTGTCATAAAATACTGACCATCTCCTTTTTCTGCTGCTTACCGAGCTAAAATTTTTACATTCCATTGATCCTTATCCCAATTAGTAACTTCAAAAATTTTCTCAACTAATTCTACCAATGTAATGGTACGAGGTGCCCAAACTATTTCAGGATCAACAACACTATAACAACAACCTATCTTTGGATCACGAATTATTTCACCACAAAAGTATAACCAAATAGGATTATTGTAATCCATGCATACGTAAATTTATACGAATATACGATTTATTATTGACCCACAAACAAAACCTATAAAAATGTACAAAATAATAAGCCAATATGCGTCATACCTTCACAAGCTTATTTGGAAGGATATAGCCTTAGATATTTGGGTAGAAGAGTTGAAGTTGCTATCCTCTTCAAGTATATCAAAATTCCAAAATATGGATCTTTCGGAAGATGGGTTTAGGGTTTTGAGAGTGGAAGGTGATAGGGTTGGGAAAGATTAAGTTAACATATTTAGATTTAGAGGAGATTTTGTGGGTAGGAGGTCAATTTTGGGAAACTAGGGTTTTGGGTTTCGGAGTTAAGGAAAGAGTAATAAGGGAGATAAGAAAGAGTAAGAATTGAGAGATCCAAATTGAGATCTGAAACTTAAAAAGCCCCAATCGACACTTGCCTTCCGAAAAAGCGAGTGTGGGTTAATCCCATCGGTTTTTCAGAAAGCGAGTCTAGGCTGGCGAAAACCAAAGCCTCACACTCGCTTTCTAAAAAAGCGATGGGGTTTTACCCAAATTTGCTTTTTCGGAAAGCGAGTAGGGAGTTTTGGAAATTTTTAAAAGAAGTAGGGTAGTTTGGGAAAACTTTCAATAAGTGGGACAGTTTGGGAAAAAATTCAAATTTTAGCTGGGGAGCAAAACGCTTGACATGCATGCGACCTGTGGGGGAATACTTAAAAGTAGAAGTATCAAGGTTCTTTAGTAAATGAGGTTCTATCTCAAACTTACATGGAACTTGTCTTTTAGTGATTAATAAATTCATTAATCATTAAAAGACAAATAGATAAGACTCAATATCTAATAATCACTAAAAGACAAGGTTCATATAAGTTTCAGGTAGAATTTTATGTATGTGTAGTATTTCTCTTAGTAAATACACAACAAAGTATTCAGTAATATAATATATAGAATTTTACGGCATTTTCAACAAAGAAGTATTTTTTTAATAATGAAAAAGGAAAGATTTGCATTAGTCATTTTTTACTCATAAAGACCAAAAGTCCATGAAAGCTCACCATAATGGTTTGGATTGCGGATAATCCTCATAATAGCATTGTAGTAGTCCCCAGAGACAATGGTGGCTGGCAGATGGGTGGCACTTGCAGTTTCTGATTATGGTACTGTAGTAACATATTTACAGAGTTGTTGCAACCAGTTTGCGGTTCATAATCTTCTCTTGAGCAAAGACTAGAATCATTCCTAGATTCACATCGGATCACACACCATTGATTCTGGAATGTGGGAACAAAATATGTACGGAACTACGCAAATTTAGATTTGAGAAGGCTTAGTTTAAGAGTGTTAATATCAAAGGGGTATAGATTAGTCGTGGAACAAACCAACAATGGCAAATAATGCAGTATCAAACTAGATTTTGAAGCTTAGACACCTGCACAATCACCTCAAAGCTTGGGCAAAAAGCGAGTTTGGTGATATTAAAAGAAATAAGGAGACGTTAGGTGTAATACCCTGAATTTCATGAATGTGAAATTATAGATTTTACGTGTTGTGCACGTGCAAAATTTTGTATAAATATGCTCTTATGAAATGATTTTCTATAACATGAACAAATAATTAGTTTCTTTCTCTTCTTCTCTTATTTCTTTAAGCCCATTTTTTCTTTTAAGGAGTCTAAATTTATTTTTCTAAACTAAGCCCAACTTAATAAATTAAGTATTTTATTTTAAAAGCCCACTATTTTAAAAATCCCATGAATTAACTACTTTTAATTAACTTGTCATGTAGACACATATTTTTGTAGACAATTAATTAATTTTTAATGTACAACTTTAATTAGGGGGGTACAAGTTGGGACACATGTTTGCACATGTGTGTGCAGTGCACACTCCATCCTTGGCCGGATAGTAGGAGAGAGAGTGAGGGGGGGGGGGGGGGGGGGGGGGGGGGGAGGTGTGGACTAGTGGAGAGGTGGTTTTTGTAATGTCCCGATTTTCATTTAATGAAACTTATTTTAATTTGCACGTAGTGTGCACGTGCAATATTTTGGTAATTATTTTCATTTTGATGAGTATAGATATTTATACATGTGCTCTTTAATTATTTTTAAGTAGAAGCCTTTTTCAAATAGACAAAAAGCCTTTCTTTTAAAAGACTAAATCTAATTTATTGGTTATCTTTTTATAATTATTATTTTGGTCCATAAACTAAAGCTCATGAGCTATTTTATTTTTAAATACAACTTGTAATGTAGAATACATTCTAAAGATTATTTTTATAAAATATAATGTACAATTTTTAAATGGAGACCAAGTTGCATGCACGTGCACTACACGTACACGTGCAAATGCACACAAGGTAGGCCGGTTTTGATCTTTTTGGAGGGAATTAAAAAATTCAAGTGGAGTCATGGGTGGTGGTTACTTGATCATGGTTGGTTATTGTAACTCCTCCTTGAATCCTAGAGTTTTAATCCTAACTCCTAAGTTAATCCTAGCCTTCCATTTTCCTAGATTTTTAGTATAAATACCCCCCCCCCCCCCAGCCTAGTTATTCTTGTGCTAATTATTTCCTCCAAACCTATTGTTCAAAATACATTATCTAGTAGTCTAGCAAGTGAGTAAACGATTGAGTTTGTGTGTGGAGAATTGTGCTTGCACCAAGAAGAGGAGAGGCCGGCATCAATCCAAGGGAGGCTCGGGTTTGGTGTTCTTGAAGCTGGGGTGCGCGCATCTAGGTGGAGGACCGCTCTCGTGGCAATGACATTCGTTTAGGAGGTTGCTAGTTGTATTTCTCTCCAAATTAAGATGGGTAAATTTTCTATATTTCTAATTAGGAAGCATGCTAGATGTGAATTGAAAGAATGATGCATGAAAAAGATTAAGAAGAGTACACTTTAATTAGAAAAATGACCTATTGATTGATTGAAATGTGATATGCAAATTGTATGTGGTTCTATCATCAAATTTTAAGTCGTGCGTGAATTGATTATAGCCATGGATTGCTTGAAGAAAATTTTATTATCTACATCAAAAATTAGATACAAAAGTTAGTAGAATGACAATGCTACTTTATGTGTTTAAATGGGTCTTTGTGATAATGTTGAAATGAATGAATTAAGATATAGATTGTATGTTTGGGAAATGATTAAAAACAGAGAATTAATATGAAGTTTGCTAATAAAGAGATTAGTGATGTTAATTGTAAGCAATGTTGAAAAAGAAGAAATGTGGTAGTGATAGTTTATAATCCGAATTAATTGTATGAAAAATATGTTTTAATTATTGAAAAAATTATTTTCTATATACTGGAGTATAATTTATGATGGTATTAGTCAATCTGGAAATTTTACAGAAAATCTTATAAAAGCAAAAGGAAATGAGAGCTTGTAGAATATCGAATGTTTTAATAAACAGAGAGAATTGTTTTAAATAAACTTCGAGTTGCACTATTGACAACCCGAGCGCATAGCTCAAGTGGTTGGGATGACTCTATTCGCTACAGTAGGTTTTGGGTCTCAGGTTGCTGGTTCGAATCCCCTTGGCACCATACTTTTGTTCCTATTTTTTAAAAAAAATAAAAATAACAGTGGCCAAGAGCATTAGATGCTCTTAGCCTCTCCTTCTAATGCATATAGCGTTCGGCCTAGTGGTCTGTGCTTTCGGTGGTTTTCCCTGTGGTCGTGGTTCGAATACTGGGCTCGACCAGTATTTAGTTGTGGGGAAAAATATTTTTTTTGAGGATTTTTAATGATTAAAAAATTATGAAAAAGAATATGGTTATTATCCTAAAATTATGTGGGACTGGTGGAAAATAATTTGAGGATTATTTGCATTAAATGGAGTATGTATTGAAAATAAATGTATAATTTAGAACTATGGTTATACACTTGTATGTTATGAAAGTTGCACTTTGCAAAAGGACTTGAAATAAAATGATAGAAAAGAAGTGAAATAAAGAAAGAAATTATATTATGTGATGTGATGGGAATTATTCTCATTTGGATGATAGTGTGGAAAATATGAAATGTGAATATTCAATAGTGTTGTGATTTTATTGATGAAATACACAAGGAATAATTGAATTCCATGTATGGCTATGGACTTATGAATGAATTAGAGATCATGCTATTGGAAAAAAAAAATCTGTTATGATTATGAAAATGAACTATTGAGTTGGAAACGCTCAATTTTGGAAATTGTGAATTGGAATTGAAACAAAAGAGTAGCTAGGTCTTTTCCGGCAATTGGAAAGAAATGAAATGAAAGACCAAGATTGGTCATGTATGAATGAATGAATAAGTCCGGTTTAGTGGAGAGGCTAACTCTAGAGCTTTGATTTGTTCATGTTTCTAATAAAAACTAAGGATTAGTACATAGTGGAGACATGATGAAAGTGAGAGAAAAACACAAGTATGCGAACTAGAGTTTACGGTGCGGTTGTGAGCCACAGAATGCATGCTTGATGAGTCAAGACATGGCGTGGGCACTACTCAGTAATGATCGGACTTTAGCCATGCTTGTGGGATGTTTGGTGACTGCAAGAGGATCGTGTGCCATGAAGGAGGCTGAATTTCCACAGAATGCATGCTTGATGAGTCAAGACATGGCGTGAGATTTCCCTCCAGGTTTTTTGTACACGAGCTTGTACTCATAGATCATCTAGGATACTCACCGTAGTTACAGTAGGAGATTAAGACATGACGAGGGATTGAACCCTACAAAGACGAAGAACGATTAAGAGGCTTACCCTCGGACCTATGTACTATGGGATGCATAGAATCCGAACAAGTGTGCATTAGTGTCATGGAACATAAATAACTGCATTAAGGACTAAGTGCACAATCACATCACGACATCAATAGGGTAGTCCCTTTAGTTTGATATGTGACAAGTTTGTGTTTGTTAAATATGGAAAATGAGTTATACTATTTCCGGCATAGAGAGGATGGTCGTGTATATTATTCGTCGGTTGAATAAACTGACGTATCCACAGTTTTATATGCAGGTAAGTGACATGATACAGATTAAAGAGGAACAGATGCTTAAAGATTATTCATGTTGTTGTACATTTATTTAAATGTTGTAAATTTACTTCCGCTGTGCAATGTAAAGTGTAAAGTTTCATGTAAACTCTGATATAAAGTGAAAAGTTTTAGATTCCTTGTAAAATTATACTAAATGAAGTGTAAAGATCCTGTAGAACTCTTGAATTCAGTTGTATTTGGGATTCGGGGCGTTACAGAGTGGTATCAGAGCCACGCTTCATACTTGTACAAATTTATAAGGAACGACACCTTTGAAGTAGACATTAGAGTGTGTGTTTGAGTCTAGAAATTTAAATGTAAGTGACTTACATTTGTGTTGCTCTATGACTTATGCTTTTTCCTTCCTATTTCTAAGATGGCTGATCACTTCGACCCTGCTGGAGATGACGACTGGCATATCATCGAGGAAGAGTACCATCCTGGATAAGCAGATTTCGAGGAAGGGTACTACCCAGGACAAGCAGATTCTGACGGAGAAGAATGGCCTGAATCCCGAGAGATCACCCCACCTCCGGATTCATCTGATGACTCTTCTGACGAAGAAGAAGAAGAACCAGTTCCAAATGGTCTTGTGATATCTCTTCAGAGGTAGGTAGAAATACTACGAATTATTGGAGGCTCAATTGGCAAAGCGTAAGGACGACTTTGCAGTTCTCAATCATCGGGTTCGGGAACTCGAGAAGAGGAAGAATCTGACCGATGTGCTAAAGGAAGAAGTTGATGAACTACAGGGAGAACTTCGAGAAACGAAGAGGAACCGTAGGAGTTAGACTGTTGTAGCTTCTACTATTTTCATTATGATGTCAAGAAATGTTTTTCAATTCGAATGTATAAAGTTTGGAATTTAATGAAATGCAAAGTTGATTTAAAATTCATGTCTTATACTTCGAATTTAATGGATCTTTTGCATCAGAATATGGCTAGAAGAGGAGCTAGAAACGGTGAAGGTCTGGATCTGGAAACGGAACTTGCGAGGGTCTATCAGACACTCAACACCGTGGCCATGAATCAGAACCAAGGAAAAGTACCTGTGAATCTGATGCCCGAAGCGATCAAACTAGTGGAATCGTTCAAACGGATGAAACCACCTGTGTTCGAAGGGAAGTCAGACCCTAATGCGGCTGACAACTGGATTCGTCAGGTAGAGACGATCTTTGAAGTGCTGGAGACCCCTGAAGGCAGTAAGGTGAAGTTAGCAACTCTGCAACTTGAGAAGGACGCGACTGTGTGGTGGCAGTCAATGAAGAGGACAATGGGAGGCATAGTTCTCGGCTGGGAGGAATTTCTGGAAGAATTTCGCACCCCTCCGACGTCCAAGAGAACAAGGTTATAGAGTTTCTATCACTACAGCAAGGTGGCATGTCAGTTAGGGAGTACGAGACCAAGTTTACTCAGCTCTCTAGGTATGCTCCGGAATTAGTGATGGATGAGGCTAAGAAGGCTCGTAAGTTCGAGCATGGACTGAGGCCGAGCTTGAGGTCCTGGATGATACCTCTTGGTATCAGAAGATTTGTCAAGTTGGTCAAGAGAGCAGCAGCCACTGAAGCAGACATGGAGCAGTTTCATGTTGTTCAGAATCGGAGGAACAACTGGCAGTCTGGAAAGAGGCCCGCCAATTCTGGGAGTTTCAAGGGACAACCATCTGCACAAAAGTTCAAACCGACAGGGGCAAACGCTATTAGTGTGGCTGGAGGACCTGGGAACAATATGGTGAGACCTCCTACGGTGACTTGCTTCAACTGTGGTGAGACGGGATATTACCAATCTCAATGCCCCAAGCTACGGAATGGTAATCGCAATGTACCAATGCAGCAGACTGGGAAGAGATCGTACCAACCAGGGCGAGTATTTACCTTGACGGAAGCTGATGCCGATGAGGTGGATCATGTCATCACTGGTACGAGGGCAGATGTTTAGAGGTTTTTGTTGTTTCTTTTTCCCGTTTAATCAATGAACTGTTACGTAATGAGTGTGTATTATGTAACAGGAGAACTTTATCTTAATGGAATGAAAGTTGTTGTGTTGTTTGATACTGGATCCTCTCATACTTTTGTGTCTCCTAAATTTGCTAAAGTGTTGGGAGTTGAACCGAAGATCTTTCCAGGCAAGATCTTAGCAGTAGCTACTCCATCAAGGAAAACTTTAACCACTGATCGGTATTATGCGGATTGCGAGATTCTGATCGGGGACAGAATCTTTGGGATTGATCTGATCGAGCTGACTATCTTGGGAGTCGATGTTATCATTGGCATTGATTGGATGTCGGTGTACAGTGCATGCATCGAGTGCAAGACCAAGACGGTAACAGTGAAGGCTCCAGGTGGACCTGAAGTCACTTTTCAAGGGAAGAAGAAGTGTTCTAGGTTGGTGGCAGCTATCCGCAAGGAAGAGATTCCTGTGGAAGTGCAAGGGATTCCTGTGGTTCGGGACTATCCGACCGTGTTCTTGGATGATTTTCCTGGGTTACTCCCGCATCATGATGTAGAGTTCAGCATCACTGTTCAACCAGGAAGTGCACCCATTTCTAAGGCACCATATAGGATGGCTCCAGTGGAACAGGATGAGGTAAAACGGCAGATTGAGGAACTGTTGGAGAAAGGCTTTATTCAACCTAGTGCGTCACCTTGGGGAGCATCGGTGCTTTTGGTAAAGAAGAAGGATGGATCGATGAGAATGTGCATCGATTACCGAGAGATGAATAAGGTCACTGTTCAGAATAAATATCCTATTCCTCGAATTGATGACTTATTCGATCGTCTACAAGGAGCAGCTATTTTCTCCAAAATAGATCTTCGATCAGGATATCACCAAGTTCGAGTGAAAGCTGAAGATGTGCACAAAACTGCATTTAGAACTCGACATGAGCATTACGAATTCTTAGTTATGCCATTTGGAGTGACGAATGCACCCGCAATCTTCATGGATTTGATGAACAGAGTTCTGAGACCGTTCATTAATTCTTTTGTCGTGGTGTTTATCGACGATATTCTCGTATACTCCAAGTCAGAAGAGGAGCACACCGAGCATCTGGCAGCAGTTTTGAAGAAGCTGGAAGAACAGAAGTTGTGTGCCAAGCTATCCAAGTGTGATTTCTGAAAATCTGAAGTGGCATTTCTAGGTCACTTCCTTTCTAAGGAGGGAGTGGCAACTGATCCTCAGAAGATAGAGGCAGTGAGAGATTGGGCTAGGCCTACTACTGTGAAGGAAGTCAGAAGTTTTCTTGGAATGACTGGATACTATAGGAGATTCATTCAAGGTTATGCTCAGAAAGCCGTGCCGCTTACTGGTCTGACCAAGAAGAATGTAAACTTCAAGTGGACTGAGCAATGTGAGTCGAGCTTTCAGGAGTTGAATGAGAAGCTGACTACTGCACCTATTTTGGCTTTGCCTAGAGCAGGTGTTGAGTATGATGTTTACAGTGATGCTTCACATCGTGGGCTTGGTTGTGTCTTAATGCAAGAGGGAAGAGTAATCGCTTATGGGTCTAGGCAACTACGACCGCATGAGAAGAATTACCCGACTCATGATCTGGAGTTGGCTGCGATTATCTTTGCCCTGAAGCAATGGAGACACTACGTGTACGGTAAGAAATTGAATATGTATACGGACCACAAGAGTTTGAAGTACATATATCAGCAGAAGGATCTGAATTTGAGGCAGCAGAGATGGTTGGAAGTGCTTGAGGACATGCGACCTGAGATCAAGTATCATCCTGGGAAAGCTAATGTTGTTGCTGATGCACTTAGTTGCAAGAGCAGTTTATCCAGTTTGATTACAACTCAGAAGCATCTGATTGAGGAATTGGATCGAGCAGGTATTGAAGTTGTCTTACAAGGTTTGGGAGTATCTTTGGCTCAACTGAGACTTCAGCCTACTTTGAATGCAAGGACTATTGCAAGTCAGGAGGTTGATGCTGATATTTTGGAGATGAAGGAGCAGGTTAGTGCTGGCAGGTTGCCCGGATTTTAGATCAAGGATGGAGTGCTGTGGTTTGGAGAGAGGTTGTGTGTTCCGAATCAGGCGGACCTGAAAGAGAGTATTCTTCAGGAGGCGCATGCTACTCTGTTATCGGTACATCTTGGAAGTACTAAGATGTACAGAGACATCAAACCGCATTTCTGGTGGTCAGGTTTGAAGCGGGATGTGGCTGAATTTGTGGCGAAGTGTGAGGTTTGTCAGCAAGTCAAAGCCGAGAATCAGAGACCCGGAGGTCTATTACAACTGTTACCTATTCCGGAATGGAAGTGGGATAACATCAGTATGGATTTCATTACGGGATTGCCTAAGAGTCCTAAAGGCAATGATGTGATTTGGGTTATAGTCGATCGACTAACCAAGTCCGCTCACTTTTTGGCGATGAAACTCACTGCTTCGATGGACAAGTTAGCTGAGTTGTATGTTGGCGAGATCGTCCGGCTTCATGGTGTTCCGTTAACTATTATGTCTGATCGAGATGAGCGGTTTACTTCGCATTTCTGGAGGAGTCTTCAGACAGCTTTGGGTACCAAGACGGATTTCAGCACTGCTTTTCATCCGCAAACCGATGGGCAGACTGAGAGAGTCAACCGTATTCTTGAGGATATGCTTCGGTGTTGTGTACTAGAATTTGGAAACAATTGGGAATGGCATTTACCTTTGGTAGAGTTTGCCTACAACAACAGTTTTCAGACTAGCATTGGGATGGCACCGTACAAAGCTTTGTATGGCAGGAAGTGCAGGACACCTGTTTGTTGGTTTGAAGTTGGGGAGCGTCAGTTGTTTGGTCCTGAGCTTGTACAACAAACCTCTGAGAAGATTGATCTGATCAGGAAAAGGTTGGTAGAAGCTCAGAGCAGGCAGAAAAGCTATGCAGACAACCGGAGAAGGGACCTTGAATTTGAGGTCGGTGACTTCGTCTTTCTGAAAGTATCGCCCAGTAAAGGTGTGGTTCGATTTGGAAAAGGCGGGAAGTTAGCCCCGAGGTTTATAGGCCCGTACAAGATATTGAAAAGGATCGGGAAAACTGCTTACCGTCTGGAGTTACCAGAAGAGTTATCTCAGGTACACAATGTCTTTCATGTGTCTATGCTGAGAGGTTATATTCCAGATCCGAGTCATCATTTGCCTGAAGTGCCGGAAGGTTTACAGTTGGATCTGAATTACATCGAGTCTCCTGTCAAGATTGTTGATCGTCGAGAGAAAGTCTTGAGGAATAAGAAGATACCGATGGTCAAGGTAGTCTGAAGAAACCATTTGGTTGAAGAGGCTACTTGGGAGTCTGAGGAGAGGATGTTGAAGGACTATCCTGAGCTTTTTGCTTGATTTGTATTTTGCATTTTTTGTTCTTGTTGTAAGTGTTTGTTTTCTCGCTCTTGACTGTAGTTCCGGGGACAGAACTATTCTAAGGAGGGAGTGTTGTAATGCCCCGATTTTCTTTAATGAAAATTATTTTATTTTGCACGTAATGTGCACGTGCAATATTTTGGTAATTGTTTTCATTTTGATGAGTATAGATATTTATACATGTGCTCTTTAATTATTTTTAAGTAGAAGCCTTTTTCAAATAGACAAAAAGCCTTTCTTTTAAAAGCCCAAATCTAATTTATTGGTTATTTTTTTATAATTATTAATTTGGCCCATGAGTTATTTTATTTTTAAATACAACTTGTAATGTAGAATACATTCTAAAGATTATTTTTATAAAATATAATGTACAATTTTTAAACGGAGACCAAGTTGCATGCACATGCACTACACGTACACGTGCAAATGCACACAAGGTAGGCCGGTTTTGATCTTTTTGGAGGGAATTGAAAATTTCAAGTGGAGTCATGGGTGGTGGTTACTTGATCATGGTTGGTTATTGTAACTCCTCCTTGAATCCTAGCCTTTTAGATGCTCTTAGCCTCTCCTTCTAACGCATATAGCATTAGATACTCTTAGCCTCTCCTTCTAACGCATATAGCATTCGGCCTAGTGGTCTGTGCTTTCGGTGGTTTTCCCTATGGTCGTGGGTTCGAATACTGGGCTCGAACAGTATTTAGTTGTGGGGAAAAGCATTTTTTTTGAGGATTTTTAATGATTAAAAAATTATGAAAAAAAATATGGTTATTATCCTAAAATTATGTGGGACTTGTGATAAATAATTTGAGGATTATTTGCATTAAATGGAGTATGTTTTGAAAATAAATGTATAATTTAGAACTATGGTTATACACTTGTATGTTATGAAAGTTGCACTTTGCAAAAGGACTTGAAATAAAATGATAGAAAAGAAGTGAAATAAAGATAGAAATTATATTATGTGATGTGATGGGAATTATTCTCATTTGGAGAATAGTGTGGAAAATATGAAATGTGAATATTCAATAGTGTTGTGATTTTATTGATGAAATACACAAGGAATAGTTGAATTCCATGTATGGCTATGGACTTATGAATGAATTAGAGATCATGCTATTGGAAAAAAAAATCTATTATGATTATAAAAATGAACTATTGAGTTGGAAACGCTCAATTTTGGAAATTGTGAATTGGAATTGAAACAAAAGAGTAGCTAAGTCTCACTCGGCAATTGGAAAGAAATGAAATGAAATTTGAAATGAAAGACCAAGGTTGGCCATGTATGAATCAATGAATAAGTCCGGTTTAGTGGAAAGGCTAACTCTAGAGATTTGATTTGTTCATGTTTCTAATAAAAACTAAGGATTAGTACATAGTGGAGACTTTATGAAAGTGAGAGAAAAACACGAGTATGAGAACTAGAGTTTACGGTGCGGATGTGAGCCACAGAATGCATGCTTGATGAGTCAAGACATGACGTGGGCACTACTCAGTAATGATCGGACTTTAGCCACGCTTGTGGGATGTTTGGTGACTGCAAGAGGATCGTGTACGATGAAGGAGGCTGAATTTTCACAGAATGCATGCTTGATGAGTCAAGACATGGCGTGGAATTCCCCTCCAAGTTTTCTGTACACGAGCTTGTACTCATAGATCATCTAGGATACTCACCGTAGTTACAGTAGTAGATTAAGACATGACGAGAGATTGAACCCTACAAAGATGAAGAACGATTAAGAGGCTTGCCCTCGGACCTATGTAGTATGGGATGCATAGAATCCGAACAAGTGTGCATTAGTGTCATGGAACATAAATAACTGCATTAAGAACTAAGTGCACAATCATAACACGACATCAATAGGGTAGTCCCTTTAGTTTGATATGTGACAAGTTTGTGTTTGTTAAATATGAAAAATGAGTTATACTATTTCCGGTATAGAGAGGATGGCCGTGTATAATGTTTGTCGGTTGAATAAACTGACGTACCCACAGTTTTATATGCAGGTAAGTGACATGATAAAGATTAAAGAGGAACAGATGCTTAAAGATTATTCATGTTGTTGTACATTTATTTAAATGTTGTAAATTTACTTCCGTTGTGCAATGTAAAGTGTAAAGTTTCATGTAAACTCTGATGTAAAGTGAAAAGTTTTAAATTCCTTGTAAAATTGTACTAAATGAATGTAAAGATCCTGTAGAACTCTCGAATTCAGTTGTATTTGGGATTCGGGGCGTTACAGTTTTTGTGTCATGGGTAGTTGCTACAACTTCCCATCTTATCCTAGCCATTCATCTACAACCATCTAGTGTAATCCTAGCCCTCCAATCTATCCTAAAACTAGTATAAATACCCCCTACCTTCATGCATACAACACTAAGAAAAATAATTGAAAGAAAGAAACTATCGGAGAGTAAAAGTTTGAGAGAGAGTAAAAGATTGAGTGCATTAGTGTGTGTGTGTGTGTTCCCTACCTTGGAGATCCGCTACTTCATCCACGGTAAGAGAGGGCTCGGTTTCACCAAGTGCAAGGAGAAGGATCATTGTGGTGGCTCATTCTAGGAGGAGAAGGACCAATCGTGTTCAAGGAGATTCTAGGAGCTTTTGTAGTATTTTTCTTCAAATAGGTGGGTGATTTTCTATACTTCTAACATTAGATATCATGCTAGGAAATTTTTGATACATATGCATGCCAAAAGAACTAATAAGATAATCACTTATTGACTCTAAAAAGGACTTGCTAAACGAATGAGTAAATGCTTGATGAATTGTGTGCTATTGGTTCTAAATTGTGTTTAATGTAATTAAAATTCACTTATTGCCATGAAGTTGTAGAATTGGAACCATGTAATTGTAGAAAAGGTTTATGTGCTGATTAGCGAATGAATTATTAATTTTTGTGCTTATTGAACCCTTGTATTATTTTTGCTAAAAAATACAACTTAAATTATAAGCATTAAGAATAAAGAGGCGAAACAGGAATTTACACCTTTTAACAAAATCCTAATGCAAGAAAGTGAGTAGCAAATTTGTTAAAGTGATTTCTTGGCATTATTGTAAACATAGAACATAAATTAGAGTGAAAACACTTGTTTTAATGTCAAAAAAATATTTTTAAAAACACTAATTTGTTGAATATATGTAAATCTAGTATGCTAGAAATTTTTAGAATTTTTTGTAAAAAAGAAACTAAGTTACGATCGTTTGAAAAATAGAATATTTTCCAATAGACAGAGGCTCGACTTAAACCTATTTTTAACCAAGCCTATATCAGTTAATCCCTATGGTCATACTGGTTATAGGGGGCTTTAGTTGCGTTACTGTAGCACTGTGTGTGTGGGTTCAAGTCTCGGCAAGGGGCTTTTATTCCAAAATTCGATTTTTTCCCCATACACCGAGAATCAAACTCAAAACCCTCCCACTCCCCCTTTGTGACAGTTAGGCGCCTTTTCCCTTTTGGCTAGCACGTGGGGCCTTTGGGTCTCGGTGACTATGCACTGTGTGTGTGTGTGTTGTGCGGTTTGAATCCGGCTGTGGCCAAAAAAATTTGGGAAGAAATATTTTCTTTTTTTTTTATTTTACTTTAACTATTGTGAATCTTACCAATATATATATATATATATATATATATATATATATATATATATATATATATATAAGAAATAGGAAGAAAATATTAGAAAATCCTTGTTTATAAACTTCAAAAAAAAAGTATTGTTTTGAAATTATGGACCCTTAAGAAGAGAAATACAATCTTTTTTTTAAGAGTAAAGAGTTCACTTTAGTTTTGATCTTTTGGGTTTCTAAAATAAAGAAAGTAAAAATCTTGAGTATGGAAATGATTGCAAAGAGATGAATTGAGACTTTTGTTAAGTAGAATCAAAAAAGAATTTTTGAATATGCAAATTGTGCATGGAAGTGTGTTGAAAAGAGAATGTGATGAAATGTGAAAATTTGTGGACATGTTTCAATGAATGTGAAATGAGGACTTATACGAGAACGTGGCTAAGACTCTACATCGGCAAGCATGAAAGTACTTAAAAAGAGAATTTATGAAATTTTGTTGACCAAGTTTGGGTCGTTGATAATGAATGTTGTTGAAAGGACCGATGTAGGAGTAATGCTATATTCTAGAATAGTAACCTCATATTATACATAAGGATGAGATACATAGTGAAGATGTGATGAACGTAAGAAAAAAACATGAGTATGATGTTCATTGAATTGGCGGCGTGAGAGTGTCCATAGGATGTTCCATGATGCATCATAATTAGAACGTGGATACTACTCCAGAGTACCGTCCCGATGGCGACTCTTATGGGGTGATCTAATGACTGCGGGTGGTGTCACGTTTATGGTAGGAGGTGAATGACCACAGGATTCCTACATAATGAGTCATGTGTCAGTGCGTTGGGATTCTCTCCAGGGTGCCTAGACGTGAATTCGTAGTTCATAGAATGCCTAAGATACTTATCGTAGTTACAGTAGTAGATTAAGTCATGGCAAGAGATTGAACCCTACAAGATAAAGAACGATTAAGGGCTTGTCCTCAGACCTATGTAGTATGGCCTGCATAGACTCTAAAAAAGTATGCATTAGTGTCATATAATGTAAACAACCTGCATTAAGAACTAAGTGCACAGCACAACATGACATCAATAGGATAGTCCCTTATAGTTTTACTTGTGATCAAGTTTGTGGTTGTTTAAGTATGGAAAATCGTTATACTGTTTTCGTCATAGAGAGGATGGCCGTGTATAATATTTGTCAGTGAATGAACTGACGTGCCCACAGTTTCATATGCAGGAAAAAGAGGTCGACAAATTGAAGTATACATGCTGCTCAAAGATTGATTTAAATGTTGTGTAATTGTTCAATGTAATTACTGTAAATTGCTTCCGATGTATGAATGTAAATGTGTAATGTAACTCTGATGTAAGAAATATTTTTAATTTCCTTGTAAAATTATACGAAAGAAGTGTAAAGATCCTGTGGAACTTCGAATTCAGTTGTATTTTGGAATTCGGGGTGTTACATTAGGAAACTATACAAGAATTGGAAAAGTTAGAAGAGATTTCAAACCTCGACAACCTGGAATATGATGAACTGGCGTCTAGTAGACTCGAATTACATAGATTGGGAGAAATGGAAGAATTGTACTGGAGACAAAGGGCAAGATTGCAATGGCTGAAGGAGGGGGATTCAAACACAGCCTTCTTTTACAAAGTCGCAAGCGGAAGAAGAATACACAATTTCATTTCTGGTCTGTTTGTGGGGAAGACTTGGACGGAGGACAGTGCATGCTTTAATCTTTCAACAGATTGATTCGTCTTTAGGGATCTTTTAGGAAAGTCAAGAAGGGACCGGTGTGTCCTTAACAATGAAATGTGGGGTGAGTCGAGAATAGAGGACAGTGATGGATTAGAGGTCAATTCGCGGAAGATGAGATTATCAAAGCCATCAAGGCATTGGGATAAGATAAAGCACCAAGATCTGATGGATTTCCAATTTTTTTTCTATAAAATATATTGGTACATCATTAAAAAGGACTTGCTCGATATCTTCCACGAATTAGACTGGGGTGAGGCACAATTAGAACGATTAAATTACGCAAATGTTATCTTTATTCCTAAAAATGCGGAGATACAGAAAGTATCAGACCTCAAACCCATAAGTCTATTAAACAGAGCTTTCAAAATAATCACAAAGGTGCTAGCAATGAGACTGACTCCTCTTCTTTGCGAGATTATAGATGATTCACAAAGTGGTTTTGTGAAAGGAAGAGATATTATGGTTAGTATTGCATCGGCTCATGAGATGGTATTTAAAGGTAACAAGGACAATGTTAACGGCTTCTTGATTAAACTAGATTTTGAAAAAGCGTATGACATTGTAGAGTGGAACTGTGTAGATGAAGCTTTAGAGTTAAGAGGTTTTGGGCCGAAATGGAGATTATGGATGGGAAAGTGTGTCAGGAATGAGAAATTATTTATCCAAATTAATGGTAAATGCGTAAAGGAAATTCAATGTTGTAGATGACTGAGGCAAAAAGACCCACTATTACCATTAATTTTCACTTTGATTCCGGACGGATTGGCCAAAATGATTATAGAGGAAGAGAGGCACAAATTATTAAGGGGGTGAATGTTGGATGTGTTTCTGACCCGATGTCGATATTACAATATGCTGATGACACCCTCATTTTTGGAGAAGCCAAATGGGATGAAATCATGGCGCTACAGGTAATGCTAAGATTCTTTGAGTACTGGCCGGGATTGGCAGTGAATCTACATAAGAGTTGTGTGATTCCACTTAGTACTGATACTGGAAACCTTGCACAAGGAATAACAAACGCAATGGAGTGTGCTAAGGGAGACTTTCCTATCAAATATCTATGAACGCCTATCAGAGCAGAAAGAGGATTGGATCCCATTGGTGGAAATAATTGAGAAGAAAATAACATGATTGAAAGGAAAATTCATCTCCCTGGGTGGAAGAATTATCCTAATCAATGCGGTTCTTAGTACTATTCCGACATACTTAATGACTATATATGAACTTCCAAGCTGGGTCATCGAACGGATAGACAAATGTAGAAGACGTTCTCTTTGGAAAGACAACCAAGAAAACAACAAAGGGTTTCACTTGGTCAGATGGGGAAGGGTTTGTAAGAAAAAAGAATTTGGAGGACTGGGAATAGTCAACTTAAGGGACATGAATAGAACCCTCCTTAGCAAATAGTGGTAGAAGATGAATAAACATCACAAATCATGGTGGTGTAAATCGTTTGATTTATATAGGAGAAGGAAAAAATATAAATTTGGTGGTAGGAGCTGGCAGGGGAAGGCATCATATCTGTGGAAAGGAATTGCAAAGAGGGGAGAATTATTTCACACAAACACTAGATCGAAGATTGGAGATGGTAAAGATACAAGATTGTGGAAGGACATGGTGTGGGGATAACATGCTACAATCATTGTTTCCACTACTGGCTAACGAAGTGAATAACGACAATCTGTTAGTGTGTGATATCTGGTGAAATGGTAGACTAAAGATTGACTTCAGGGGAGCGCTATTGGCTTCTAATTGTATAGGGTACCAAAGACTTACAATGATGGTTAGTGAATGGGGTCAATACTCTTACGGAGAGAAAGATTCTAGGGAGTGGATTCTAGAGTCTAACAAGACCTTTACGGTGGCATCTATGAATCGTCATCTGAATGATGGGGGTGTGAGATGCCAAGAGGCGAACATTATCTGGAAATCAGAAGCTCCGAATAAAGTTAAAGCCTTCTTGTGGTTAGTTATGAACAACGCTATTATCTCAAAAATGAATCTTAGAAAACGAAACCTACCAATCGATAGTTTGTGCCCGAGATGTAACCATGGGGAGGAGGATGTCAATCATATTTTTTTAGAGTGCCCTAAGGCAAAATTGACATGGGAAATTTTGGTTTTGAGTTTCGGTATGGTGGAAATTCCTAGTTGGGTCGAGGATTTCTGGGGTACTAGGAGATCAAAATGGGTTAGAACAGAGTGTAGGGACATGTAAGATATCATGGTAGCGGCTAGTGTATGGACCCTATTGCTAGACAGGAGTAATACATGTTTCTATGTTACTAGATGTAGATTTAACATGATGATATATAAAATTCTGAGTTTTATTAATGCCTGGGCAGGTAAGGCAGGTGTTAAGAGGAGGCTGCAACCAGATCTTGCTAAGTAGTCAGTATATGGAAAGGAAGGGGTGTTACTGGACTTGTGCACTTGTTTCCTTAGGCTTGGTGTTGAGCTTGCTTTATGCATTATGTTATTTTCTTATTGTACTTGTATGTATTTTGAGTCTAAATGATGTGATCTAGATTGAACTCTATGAGGTCTGTAATATATCAAATAAAGTATTGGTTTAGTCTTCCATTTTCTCCTATATATAAGAGACATATTGTACTTAGTTTATTCAATCAATCAATAATAAAGTATTCATTCCTACCCCTAATTCTAACAATTTTGTATATGTGACTGTATTTCTTTAACTACTCATTAATAAAACATGTGACCGGTGGGTCACTTTTATCTACAAAAAAAATTTCTCTCGAGGAGTTTTGAACTTCGACAAGTACAACAGAAATACATCCAATTGGTATGCACCCAAGAACCACCAGTGTCTTGGCCCAAGATGAATCAAATCCTGGCTGTGAAATAGAGGCTGTAGAATTGTATTTGGGTTACAACTAGCATTGAACAAATTCATGAAGACAAAAAGGAGAAAAGAATAAATGGTTCTGGAAGATCAAATGCTGGATGAACAGTTAGGCTTACATTTACTGCAGAACTAATGGCATCAATGACTCTATGAACAAGGGTACATCCAGCTTCATTCCTTGCAAAAATGGAATAAAATAATAATTTCCTCCAAATCACCCCCCCCCTCCGCGCAAAGGAAAGTGAACTGCTGAAGATTTCGCCATGCCACATAATCAGTCATGATAGATGATTCGAATAAATGTGCAAGTCTATAATGTATTTAAGTGAACATCTCTGACTTGTGGTTGCTAGATAAGGTAGATATAAGAAATAATTTCATAAACAATATATTAGGATTTGTGGAAGCTCTGACATCGACTGTTAGGAATAATATGCACCAAATTTTATTGAGTTATACGACACGACCAATACAAACCCCCAATCAAATAGAAGATCACACCAAACACACAAAGCACACAATTTTGTCCCTGTTTGGGCAAGCCCTAATCTGGGGAAGAAAAACTGAGTATTCAATTAGAGAAGATACAAAAGTTACGACTCTCACCATGACTCTCTCTCTAGCCTCACCAGAAAATACTAGTTGTTTATAATTGGAAAACCTCTAAAACTCTCTTTAATGAGGTACTTTCTTTTTTGACTCTCAATGGAGGTGAATTATAATAATATATAGAGATTTAGAGAAATCCTAGTTTGATATCTTGATACAATAGACTTCTAATATTATAAACGTGCGATGAAAGACATACGATCTAACTTGGAGTAGATGTTGGGCTTCGATCGAATCACCTATACTCGAATCCAAAATGCCTTTAGCCGCGACACGGTCGACTGCCTAAAAGTGGCAGTCGACCAAAATACCCTAACCCCAAGTTAGAAGGCATGACAGTCGACTTTCACAAATGACAGTGGGACTGTCAATGTGCTCCCAGCACATTGACTGTTGCTATTGCTACTTGCTACTCCCCCAATGCTTTGACCTCCTTCGCTTCATCGTATTCTTATTGAACTAATATGCAAGATATAAACCCAACAATCTCCACCTTGGATTGCATGCTCATGAATCCACACATGTGTGATTTAAATCTTCTAGACTCTTTTTGTTTCATCTTGCAAACAACCCGGCTATGAGGCTTCTTCTGCTAGTTGGATCTACCTTCACTTACTTTTCTCCAGTTGGTATGCCCATCAAAAGCACACATCAGTAGGCATTGACACAAAGGCGCCGCACTCCGCATGAACTCCACCTACCCCAATGCACTATCTGCCTCTCGAAGATATTCGAACATCGTAGCTTCGCTCGAATGATTCTAGTGATGAAAAACTAGATAGTCCTTTAGGAACGTAGGGCATCAAAACATTTGTATAAGTTTTTCTGTTTATACAAAGCTTATTGAAGTTGTGCTGAACACTCATTCTTCCCTTCATCACCTTACGATGACCTTTCCAAACAGATAAAACTCTCCTTGAACTGTGTACCTGCAGCCTCGTGCTTCAAGAGTTCCCAAGGAAACAATTCTGTTTCAACTGAGGAATATGCATAAAATTCTCTAGTATGTAACTCTTTCTATCTAGTACCTCCAACTCGACTGTTCCCTCACCCACTACTTCACAAATTACACCAACCACCATTCTCACGCAATGGTCTCTTGTCAACTTGTAAGTAGAAAATATCTCCTTCTCAGAGCATATATGAGAAGAACTTCCCAAATTAAGAAACCAGTAAGAATACACATCTATAAAATTTGAAACAAGAGTATGTCTAAGCTATCACCTGATTCAACGACACTAAATTTTGCGCCCCTCTGACTCAACAACTTGTGACAAACCTTCTTGTAATGTCCAACCCTTTGTATTGATGGCAACATATCATACCCTTCTATTCAAAGTATCATCCACCTCTAAGCAACTCACAAAAGTAGACACTGATTTCTGACTCTCCTTTTTTTTGATGATACGGATAGAGTCTAAAGACTCCAGCCATCAATAGAATAAATAAAATGGTAATAATGTACATATAAGGTTTTACAAGCGGTAAAACAAAAAGGCTGAAACCAAACGAAACAATAAGCGGAGGAATAAATCCAGTCCTGAAAACTATCTAAAGACGTAGGCTAAAAAACTACTTCCTCCGAAAAGATGAAGCAGAAACATTGGAAAACGGAGCGAGCCGCCAGCGAGACAGTTAGATACCCCAAGGGGGAAGATCTCCAGCCAACTTCGACCGTTCATGAGCGTTGGACAGCTCCAAAGCCAGGAATCAAAATGCACGAACATTAGGCACTCCCAAGTCCTGAATGAGATGAGCAATAGACAAGTCGAGACAGTAGAGATTCTCTCAGGTCTCTGTTGAAGCAGCCGAAGCAAACGATGCCACGACAGCGGACCTGGAAGACCTCAGCACGCAACGAGCTGCTCGCGAAAAAACAAGGCAAACATTCGCTGCAATATAAGAACTACTAAATGCCATACTCTCCTACGTTGGCCAAGACTAGCACCTCCAGATAACGGAAACATCCAAACATAACGGGATAATCCCAACGAAACAATCCATTGTAAGGAAGGAAGAGATCAGATAGCTAAAACTGTACTAGCCGCAGTCATTCACCATCGATAAAAATAAAAGCCCCAACCAGTAACAGACATTACAAAGGATTAATAGTATAAGGATGCCAGTATATTCACATCAAGACAGAATTAGTACAAAAGAGGGGTAAGCTACCCAGAAGACCAAAACCATGATCCTCCCACTAAAGGTAGAAGCCATCGCAGAGGCTAACAGAACCTCCAACATAGGGAGCAAAACATAGATACAAAATGGTTAGGATCGACAGGACAAAAGTAATAGGGAGATGGAGTTAGCACCACAGAAGAATAACGCATACTTTCTCCAATCAACAGCCAAAGATACTGGCTCAAAATAACAAAACAGTAGATCCACAATACACTTTCATCCCTGCATTTATCAAACGAAATGAAATGCATCAGAATATAAAGAAGCTTAAACAAAACGAGGTATAGAAATTAGCTACTAAAAAGGGGCAGGAGATATAAGAAGATAGCGACAGCCATTCACAATAATACTCTTAAAAAATAACAGAAAAGCTTTAAAGCGCATTAAGAATACGCAGACACTGATATGCCGACTCCAGTCTACTAAGTCGAAGAGAATCCTTAGCTTCAGAGCTTAAAGAAGATGACCAAAAATCGAAGAGGAAAAAGAACTCGTTAATAAAAGAGTGGGCGGAAGAGGTAGAGTGGCAGAAAATCCTTTTATTCCTTTCCATCCATGTAACCCACACAATGATTTGAAACGATAGATACCACGATTTGTGGAAGTTGCTATTAGAAGGAAGAGAGTTCCAGACACCTGTTAGATTTGGAGGAGTGGCAGGCACTTCCCAAGCAAGAGCAGAGATCTTCCACAAGGGTTGCACGAATTCGCAATAGATAAAAAGGTGGTTCACGTTTTCTGGTTCGGAAGCGCATAGAGGGCATAATTGGCCCCAAGCTATATTCCTCTTGTTGAGATTCTCAACTGTAAGAAGTTTGTTGTTGAGGGCAAGCCAAGAGAGAATTTTGACTTTTAGAGGAGCACAGGATTTCCACACGAGATCGGTGAATGGGGAAGTAGTGCCTCTAAAATTAAGGAAATGGTAGAAAGGTTTAACAGAGAAGGTACCTGAACCGTTCCATCTCCAAAAAAAGTCTTCCTTATCTTTCCACTCATAATTAGTAATCGAATGAATAAGATCGTTATAATCGGATTGAAGGAAAAGTGGGAGGTTGGTTGAGAACGGAATCGACCATTGGCTATGTAAGTTGGAAGAATTGAAGGATTCTGCTACTGAGGTCAGGGGATTGGTAGCTAGACGGAAGAGAGCCAGATAAGCCGATGCGAGTTTAGTGTTACCAACCCAGAGGTCAGTCCAGAATTTAGTCCTGGAACCATCGAAACAGGTGTGGGCTAATCCACAATGGAAGGCCTCCGATGCTTTCCAAACCCCTTTCCAGAAATGGGAGGAGTTACGGTGACTAGAAGGAGGGAAACTCCACCACTGATCCACCGAAAAGCATCTGACTTTGATACTATTGATCCACGAGATGTCCTCCATTTTAAGGAATCTCCAAATCCATTTACCGAGGAGAGCCAAATTTTGGTGCCTGAGGTTCAGAACTCCTAAACCTCCAGCTTCCTTTGAAGAACAAATAAGTTTCCAGTTGCACAGGTGTGAGCATGGCTTGTGGATAGATGATCCTGACCAGAAGTAATTACTTCTGATCTGATCGATCCTCTTGGTGACCCACGATGGGACAAAATAGAATGACATCATATAAAGAGGGATAGCGGAAAGAACTGCATTGAGTAGAATCAGTCTACCTCCTCGGGACAGAAGTTTCCCGGACCAGACTGACAGTCTGGATTCAACTTTATCAATCATGGAAAACCAATCCGCTTTATGCAACTTACCCCATCTCAGGGGAATACCTAAATAGGTGATGGGAAACGAGGCTATAGGGCAATTAAAGAAGTTTGAAATTTCGATTTGCCGGATAGGGGAACCCCCCAACCAAAGGATAAAGGACTTTTGAAAATTGATAGAAAGCCCTGATGCTAATTCAAAACAATAGAGAAGGAGTTTCAGGTTCCGAAGCGAGGAGGAATTCAGCTTGGTGAAAATGATAGTATCGTCGGCATATTGTAGGTTCAACACCCCATGGAAACCATGAGATCTGCCAAGGCCTTCAATGACCTGGGCCTCCCATGCGTTGCGCAGGTGTTTACTAAAAACATCTGCCACTAGAGAGAAAAGGAGAGAAGAAAGAGGGTCTCCCTGCCGCAGACCACATTTGATTTTAAATTTGTGGCCTTCGGAGCCATTAATAAGAATCGAAGAGGTACCCGCAAATAGACTGGATGCGATCCATGCAATCCACTTGGGACCGAACCCTCTATGAACAAGAATATCTAAAAGAAACTCCCAGCTAACGTTATCATAAGCTTTTTGGAAGTCAAGCTTAATGAGGATACCTTCCGAGTTAGTTTTATGACAATGGGTGATGACCTCTTGGGCCGATGCTACACTATCGAGAATGAACCGATCCTTTATGAATCCCGATTGGGCCGGATCAATGAGAGGGGGAATCACTTCTCTGAGTCTAGATGAAAGAACCTTCATGATGATTTTGAACGTAGAGTTGATAAGACTGATAGGCCGAAAATTAGTCACAGAATTCGCTCCCATCATTTTTGGGATGAGAACAATGTGCGCATAATTAATGCGATCAAATGAGAAATATCCTTGATGAAGTTCGGAGAACATGCGGAAGAGATCGTCTTTAAGCCAACTCCAGAACTTTTTGAAAAAGAAGGCAGGAAATCTGTCCGGTCCTGGAGCGGCCTCGCTTTTTAAGGCAAAAACTGCCAATTTAATTTCTTCTATGGAAAAGGGGGCTTCCAAAGATGAGAGGTCGTGGGATTGTGAACCATAGAGGTGGTTCCAATCAAGACTAATGGTTCTAAGCTTGGGTGAACCAATGAGGTTTTTATAGTAAGAAAGGAAAGATCGATGGATATCGTTATCTGAAGAGAGCTCGATCCCGTTATCAATGATCGAAGCGATATGGTTACACCGTTGCCTGTGAGAAGCAAAGTTATGGAAGAAGGCGGTATTACAATCTCCTTCCTTGAGCCATCGAAATCTGGCTCTTTAAGCCCATTTCAGATGATCTTAGAAGAGAAGATCGGAAACTTCCCGTTTGCAAGATCGCCGTTCGTCAAAGAGAGCTGCAGATATAAGACCTTTCTCTTCCAACTTATCAATAGATTCAATGGAGGACAAGAAATTTTTTTTAAGGAAGTTGGCATTGAACTGTCTTTCGTTGCGCCAACTCTTACAATCGAATTTAATCGCATGGAGTTTGAGGAGAATGCTACCCAGTCCGGTAGAACCGGTAACTGCTGATAAGCAATCAGTGATCATGTTGACAAATCATTGGTCTTGTAACCAAAATTTTTCAAATCTGAATTTGTGAGCACGAGGAAAGGGGAAGTTAGAGTAGAGCGCGATAGGAGCGTGGTCAGAGGAGGGGTTAGGCAAAGCCTTAGTAAACGAATTGTGAAATTTGTTAATCCAATTTTGGGAAACCAAGAAACGATCGAGTTTGGCCATCGTCGGGGATTGACGAAGGTTCGACCACGTGAAAGATCTACCTGCTAGGGGGATATCAGTTAAATGTATCATACGGATGCAATCGTTGGATTTGGCCGCTAGGTGAACCGGATGCGAAGCATTCGATCTTTCGGACGCGAATCTGGTGACGTTAAAGTCACCACAGATAATGTAGAGACCGTTAGCAAACAGGAGAAGCGAATGGAATTCGTTCCAAAACAGAGGACGTCTGTCTGAGGACGAGGGTCTATGGACCGAAATCATCGTGATATCACAGTTAAATGGTTCCCAGAATAATTGGACAATAAAAAAAAGTTGAGACGCTTGATAGAGATGATCAAGAATATGGACTCTATGAAACCGAGGAGGATACCTCCCCTGGATCCAATGGCATCAAGCGAAATCCATTTTGATATAATCGAGCCTCCAATGGATCGTAGAATAGAAGGGGAGGGGAATTCAAGTTTCGATTCTTGAATAGAAATAATATCACAATGTGTGGAAGAGATAAGATGCAAGATAGCCTTTTGTTTAATGGGACAATGGAGTCCCCGAATGTTCCATGAAAGACTAATCATAACAACCACTAATCTCGTTAACTCTGAGACGTTCTTTCTCCCTAATGGAGAACACAGCAGGCGCGGGATTAGAATCGAATTTAAAACCTAAATCTAGAGACACTTTGATTAATTCTAGATCAGTCAAAGCATCAAATTGAAATTGAAATACCGATCCTAGAGGAGGATGATCTGAATTAGGGAGAGGATGAGAAGGCTTGTCGCTCCGATCTGAATCTGGAGAATAGGATACCCTGGGTGAACGGGATACCAAAGATAGAGCAGATTTTTTCGCTAATAAGCGCGCACTAGATCTAATGAGTCGACAATGGGGATCGATCCCTGACAATTTATGGGTACCAATTCTCCTAACCTCCTTTACTGAGCTAGGTGGAGAAGACAAAGAACATACGATCTTGGGATAGGTGTCATAGAGAGAAGAAGATTTAGAAGGCGCAGAGCCTGGCTGCGAGATGCACTTCGCCTTCATGGCAGCAGACTCGCTACCATTAGACAAATGAAGATTGGGTGATAAGAAGCCTAACACAGCCTTCCTAGCCTGGAGAAGGTCAGGAGTGATAACGTTAAGCGCTCCCGACAAAGAATAGGAGGGGTTAATCGCCCTTAGCAAGAGTGGGAATAAAGGAATATTAATACAATAATCACATCTCCGCTGCGCTGGATAAATAAAAACATCAGAGATAAAAAATAATGGGGCATCGGGGCGACTAACCTTGTTTAGAGAGAGGGCTAGCTTCTGATCAGCTTCCTCCTCCTCAAGGAGATCATCGTGTTCAATCCAACTATCTGCTTTCGCTGACTGAGAGCTTTTGACTTTAATAGGCAGGAGCTTTGGGTCCTCGGTAGTGATAGATGATGAGTGCGCAAGGCGGATGAAATTTTTCCAGTCAGTTTCAAAGTGAGGATTGACTTCCCAGGGTGACCATTGGGTAGGACGAGGAGGCTCAACGGACTTCTTGATGGTAAATGACGGGGGAAGAAGGGAAGAGGAAGATTCTAGCTGCGCTTTCTTAGGGGAAATGATGGCGCGAGAAGCAGGGGATTGGCTGATCGGAGCGGACGGTAAAGGAACTGACACTTTCCCTTTCCCTGCCTGAAGGGAAGGAAGATCTGGATTAATCCAAACCAAGTTAGGGGGTTTGGAAGGGGAAATCTTCGATACATTAGAAGAAACCGGAGTCTTAGCAGAGATAGGAAACTTTTTCTTAATGTTGAGATTATGTGAACCCTTCCCATGGTGTTTGGGAACGGAAGAAGTACCGGGATGAAATTGTGCAATAGAACCAGACAGCTTAGAAGTGGTCTTCGGGGGACCAAAGTGAGGCAAAGGGACAGTCCCACCAATGCCCGCAGCATCATGGTATTGCACCATAACGGGGAAGGAGATTTTACCATCATTGAGCTCAAAAGCTTCGATGCGAATACTGTGCTCTGGGATAGAGAAGACCGCCTCCACTTGCAAACATCCCGAGGCTAATTTAGCCGAAGAAGTAATGCTGGTAATGTCAACTATGCACTTGGACATCGAGCCAACCATGCTAAGGGAGTCACAAAATGGGGGTAAACCAAGTAGGGACACCTTGATGGAGGAATGATCGGCTACACTAGCCGGAGAACACACTTGTACCCATTTTCTAATGGCTAACGAAATTTCTCCAATCTTTCAAGCAGAGTTATCAATAAGCTCTTGGAGCAGCTTAGGGGACGGGCAGTTGATCACTACATCGCCGTTAGAGCATGAGCCGCGGATCCAGTCCCAATCTTTAACGTTGCAAGAAATGTTCAAGAAAGAGTTTAAGGTGTAAAGAGGGATGGAACCTCCGCTAAAGGAAATCTCTCCATAAATAGCAAAAAATTTCAGGCGATCCGATAATTCGTTGCTGGGGATAAACACAAACGTGCTAATCGGGTTGGTAGACGACACCCGAGGAGTAGAGGAAAAGCTAGGGGGTTGAGGAGCAGCGCCGCCCAACTGGTCTAGAAGGAGAGGAGTCGGGAGAAGGGGGGATTTGGATGCGGTCTTTTGCTTCTTAGCTTGTGAGGCATCAACATTGGATAATTTACGTTGAAGAGTTGGAAAGTCCAGAGCTACTAAAACAGGCTCAGTAATAGCTCCCAGTGTAAGACCTAAAAGCTTCTGCAAGGCGAAGCAACGCGGGCGGGCATGGCCAGGCTTGAGACAAAAAAGGCATCTCATGGTGAAAGAGCAGAATTTTTTTATGTGACCAGGTCGAAAACACCTAAAGCAATGGATGGATGAACGAGAGTAAGAAGATGGGTGGGGAGCAGGAAGTGAAGAGGAAAGAGGGATGAAATGGCGGGAGTAGATAAGACTGGAAGCTTTAGGAAGCTTCCCCTGGATTGGCTTGGTGGGTCTAGCCACGTTCGGCCCACTATCACTCAGCAACCCATTCACCAATTTATTTATTTTTTGATTTTTTGACTATCTCAATCCACGGAAGCTCCATGGCCCACTCGAAAAAATGAGGCCCACTAAAGAAGGATAGAAGGGGGGGGGGGAGTAACTGCTAAAGGGAGCAAGGAAGATGGGGAGCCCACCACACGGCCGGGCAATCGATATCGGTAGCGGCCAATCGAGACCACAACCCAGAGCCCCGAGAAGAGCTTACAAAATCGATACTTGAAAACGATTGCCGAACGGGTGAACCCTCTAACAAATAGAAGAAGGGTGGGGGGAGAAGGGGAAAAGAAGGCAACACAACTCAGCGGCAAAATGGAAAATGCATCACAGCGATGACCGAAGTCACCAAACACACTAAAAATAGACTAAAAAAACAACAAACTCACCCGGCGATAACGAAACCCAAGACACAGTCAAGATAAAAATAGTAAATACTTACAGTAAGAGGAAACTATAGATCTTCGAGACTAAACAAACTCACAGAGGAGCTACCGTGAGACACAGAAGGGAACGAAAGGGGCCACCGGAGACGGGCGGCGGAGGGAGGGAGGGTAGATCCTGACCAGGATAGGGGGGCAGTGCGATGGAGAGTAGACACCGCCCACGCGAGATTAGGCACAGGGAGTAGGGCCAACCCTACACTGTGATGAGGCTGGCTAGAGGATGATCAGAAGGCTGAGACTGAATGAGATGGAAAACAACTCAAAGGGTTTGGAGTAGATGTTGATCTGAGCAAGATTAATGAAGGGACGAATGGAGGACGGCTAGAGGAGACGCCGGATCTGAGCAGTACCTCTCAGGGGGAGAAGGGAGTTTTGGGTAGACCAGGGGCATTCTGACTCTCCTTCTTAAGTGCATCCTCCTCTAAGCCCTCAATCACACCTGCAGCTGAAAACATCTCCTTAGTAGATTTCCCGTCAAGCATGGTAATTGTCAATTTGAACAAATTTGGTGGTGAATATATCAAGTTGGAAGCTTTTAAATCATATGTGTTAATTGTCTTCAGTTCAGATAACTCCATATTGAACTCTACTGTATGATCTAAAAGAGCAGTACTTTTCCTCATTGAGAAACCTGACAACTTTCTCTTATGGTACATCCAATCCTGTAACGGCAATTCCGAGTAGTCAGTTCCGAGTTTTTCTAAATGCTCACCACGCTTCGCCCCTCCATGAGGTTGCACATGACCTCGCTCGTCAATGACACCCATATTAAACTCAAGGCATATGAACAAATCTCATCCCAGTTCTCCTTCTTTATGCTAATTGGTCTCTCTTTATCTCCTTCTTAGGATACTTTCAAGCCCTCTATAACTAGTATATCATACATATTCACCTTCCAAATATCAAAATTGGTCTTACTTGTCAAACTGCTTAATCTTCGTGATCTGATATGGCATATTCTCAGAGGAACTTGAACAACCCGCAAACCTGATGCTCTGATACCAATTATTAGGATTTGTGGAAGCTTTAACATCGATTGTTAGGAATTATTATAGGTTTGTGAAATACCTTATACCATTTTTCTTGGACATCTAGCGTACCATATTGCGTATTTTGTTATGATTTGGATGCGTTTTATATAACCTAGTTGATTTTATGCAAAGAATATTTCGGTCTTTTCTGTTACCCCATTTTTGTTCAGTATTTTAGACCCTATTAAGGTCAGTATATGAAAATTATTTATAAATATGAATTATAAAGGATTCTATATACTTTCCATATTTTCTGATAGATCTCAGTATCGATTTATGAGTTGCAAGTTATGGCTATTTTACTACAGATGTGTAAAAAACTACAGATTCGGTTTTAGATAAATTCTGGAGAGTAAATTATTTTTATACTGATGTTAAAGATAATATTTTGATCCAATATTTTGCTGAGTACAACTAGACATGATTGGAATTAACCCCAAATTTTTTTGGATTTAATTGATAACTTTTATAAACTATTCTATGCTTGCAAATGCAGAATTTTCACACTGTTCAGTAAAGATACATGATTTCGACCTGATTCTATTTGCTTTCTATAAAAACTTTGTGAATATGAATTGCATCATATTGTATTTATTTTATCACCCTTTTGATGATCTGGATTTCGATTTATATTTTGTAAGATATTGCTATTTTAGTACTGCTGTGTTTCTCATTTCTGATTTACAAATTTGTTGTATCTTGATGTTTCCTAAATTTCCTTGACTATGCTATCCGTGTTGAAAAATTATGAAACTTTATTTTCTGATACTAAACATACTAGGGAATACTCCAGATTTTTCTTGGATTTAATCAGTAAGTTTTGTTGGATCCTGTAGGCAAGACAACAAACACTAGAGGGGGGGGTGAATAGTGTTTAATAAAAACTGCGGAAATTTTTCTCGGTGCAGTCGACTGAGTTATGGACCAGTCGACTGATAAGTCAAAAATAATTGAAAGTAAAAACTCTGTGCAGTCGACTGATGGATGAAACAGACGACTGAAAGCACAATGAAATTACAACTACAAACGGCACTGACCAGTCGACTGATGGTACAATGAGTCGACTGTCCAGAATCTTTTTGCAGAATTAAAATAAACAAGAATGAATGCAAACACAAGATAATCAATCACAGAGTACACAAGATATATCCTGGTTCGGTCCTCTCGACCTACATCCAGTCCCCAAGCAACCCATTTGAGATTTCCACTATTCTTGAAAAAATTACAAGAATACCCTACGGCGTTACGACAACAACCTTGTCTAACCCGTAGTCCTTTCTCTCAACCAGAGAAAGCAGACCCACTCTACAACCAAGAGTGAAAAGACCCCGACTCTACAACCAAGAGTCAAAAACACTCTCCAACCGAGAGCAAGAGTACAAGAATACTTTACAGTCAACCTATAGCCTTGTTGGTGTATGTGTTGGTGCACGTGGCTAACAAAATAGGTCGACTTCTATACTCAGTCCAGAGCGAATTCAATGCTATACTGGACTGAATGTAGAGAACCAAAGTGTATGAACTTGAAAGCTTTGTTTCTCACAAAAAATCACTTAGAATGTTTTTCACAAGAATGCTCGAGTGTATGAAAAATCATGTGTAGATCTTTTCAGTGAGATCTGAAACTCTATTTAAAGAGTTTGATCTCCTGAACGTTGGGAAAAACAGTTACTCAACTGTCATCCAACGGATCTGAGCTTTTGAGTTTGAAAAAATTTGATTTTGAAAAACAGAAAACGGTCAAAAGCTCTCGAACAGTCGACTGGGTTGCCATATGAGTCGACTGATCAGAGTTTGAATAATTTTAAACAGTTTTGTACTATCAGTCGACTGGCAGAAGCTTAAGTCGACTGGTACTTAAAAGTTAAAATTCTTCAAACTGTTTTGACTTCTTTTGGGGGTTTTAAAGAGACACACATTATGAAATTTTGAGTGTGTGTGTGTGTGTGACAAGGCTTTACATCAGACTAAGACTCAACAGAAAGTAAAATACAATGTTTACAAGTCACAACAATATAACACATTTGAGCTTGAAGTCTTGAGTCTTGAGTCTTGAATTGAGTCTTGATCCTTGTCTTGAAGTCTTCATCTGTATCCTTTTGAGCTTGTTCATTTGTTCAGCTAGAATTGTCTTTGGTCTGTGCACTGCAATGTTAGCTGTATAACATAGGCACATGTTGCACTGTGTTGTGATCATCAAAATCAAGAATCAACAAGTTTTTATACCGTTTTCCTGTTTATGAATACAAACTTCTGATTTCTGGCTGAACACGTTTTCTAGATACAATTCTTTTTTGAGTCCTGTTTTTGTGAAATAACATATTACTTATATATATATATATATACTGGGTTCGGTCGGGAGTCTATTTTCTATATTTTCTGATGGATCTAGATTTGCATGTTTGTGGCAACGGGAATCCCAGATTTGGTGCAGTACTGTCTTGCTGTCCTGAACTAGAATTTTCATTATTTTATCCTTTTCTGAGTTGTCTTTCACCTGTACATATTTATCCTTTTATAAGATAGTAAATGAGTTTTGACTTCAAAATTATTTATTTTGAGTATATGATCTTTATTTTGAAAAGAAGAGAAAAATATTGTCATGTTATGGAATTCTCTTGATGTAAACATACACTTATGTTGAGTAAGAAATACTTGATGTGGAAATTGCTATATGAGCTTAAATTGCTAATGAGTCTTAAAGTGATGAATCTATCTTCATGAAAAGAATTATTGCTTATTTTTGAATTGTAAATGAATATATGAATCATGAGAAATGCTAAGATAAGACATTGATCAATTTATGAATAAGTTTAAGATATGAATATATTGAAGTTAATACATGGTTATTGAAGGGTATGTGTACCCATGGATTCTTGTACATGAAAGGTTGTAATGCAGAGTTTTAGTGAGACCTCGGGTACCGGCAGTATTGAATTTAAAGATTAAATTATATTTTTAGATATGGCTATGGAGCTATCTCGTATTTGTGATTAAGTCCGGTAGGGGGTAAAACTAACTTTAGGTATGGTAATTTATTCATGTCTTGAACTTAAGAACTAGGCACTTAGAAGAAGATGTAGTAAACCTGGGCAAACGTAAGTGGGGCACTCTATATTTTCGGGTGATGTACTTCGGAACTATAGACCCAGTCGAGCGGTGTACTCCGAGACTGAGGTTGCTTCGATGGAGATGAATTTTATTTTAAATCCAGAACTATGCATAGTCGGGTGGATAGTTTGTCGTACTTCGGTGTATATACGTATACCGGGGCTAGAGGGGCACTTGCGGGAGATTCGCACGATGAGGAGTCTGTATAACAGTCGGGCAGTGTACTCTAGGACTGGGATACGTACTCGTGGAATGTTTGAACCTTGCTTTATTACTGGGTAGTTTTCATGGTGAGGGATCGAACCCTTTTTATGTGGAGTACGTAGGTGCTTGTCCTCGGACCTATATAGTATGGGATGCATAGAATCCAAACAAGTATGCATTAGTGTCATCTTAGTATAAAATATCTGCATTAGGCATTAAGACATCGCATATACTTACATGTTTAGTATAGTCACATTTAACACTTTATTTGCATTCAATTTGTGGTTTGTTAAAGTATTGAGATCGTTATATTTACGGCATAGAGAGGATGACCGAGTATAATATTTTTGTCAGTTGTAAGTAACTGACGTACCCACAGTTTATTATGCAGGAGTTGGATTTTTATGAAGATATAAAATTGATATGATGTTGTTGATTAATTACATGTTAAAGATGTTGCAAGTTGTATATTATTTTCATTGTTGTACTTCATTTTATCTTCCGCTGTGTAAATAAATATAAAGAACTCTGATGTATGATGAAATGTTCAAATTTTCTTGTAAAAATTGTACGAAGTATAGTATAAAGATCATGTAGAACTTCGAATTCGGTCTTATTTGGAATTCAGGGCATTATAGATGGAATCAGAGCCACGCTTCATAAGTAGTACAAATTTATAAGGAAAGACACCCTAGAGTGGACATTAGAGTGTGAGTTTCACTTATAGAGATTTAAACTTATGTTTGTGTTGCTCTATATGATGACATTTTCTCCTTCTTTCCCTATAAGATGGCTAATCAGCATGATCCCCAGAATGAGGCGCATTGGTTTTTCCCCTTCGAGGATGAAGAGGAAGAGCCAGTAGAGGAAGAAGAAGACCCAAAAGAGGAAGAAGAAGAACCAGAGGAGATAGAAGAGGAATTTCCCGAGTCCAGGGAGATTACTCCACCTCTGCCTGATTTTACCGAAGAATCCTCAGACGAAGAACTCGTTCCAGATGCCCAAGACGATATTGTTGCTTCTCTTCGAAGTGAATTTGATACTCAAAAGTGGAGAGTAAACGACTTGGAAGCACAACCGGCAGAAGATAAGGAGCGCATTCAGGAGCTGATTTTTCAAGTGTGTGAACTCGAGAAGGTTCAGCATGTGAATGATCGACACTTTGCCAAGTTGGACCACCTCACTCGCTAGGATGAGCAGGAACGGCATAAGAGCTTTGAAGATATGAGGAAGGAAATCCAGAAACTATGGGAAGAGCTCAGAGCAGCAAAGAGAAACCGTAGAATCTAGGATGTCTTTTGTTAAAAAGATGTAATGGATGTGATGAAGCAAGTTTTGGAGGCAGGCTCTTTGGCATCAACCTCATTAAGTTGGCAGCTTTGGAGGTCGACATCATTATTGGCATAGACTGGATGTCAGTTTACAGTGCAACTATTGAGTACAAGAGCTAGAAAGTTGTGGTGAAGGCACCAGGAGGACCAGTAGTTACATTTCGATGGTAGAGGAAGTGTAAGCAGTTGGTAGCACTTTGTTAGAGCAGAAAGTTCCAGAAGAAATGAGGCAGATTCCTATGGTTCGGAATTTTCCAACAGTGTTTCTTAATGGTCTACCTGGGCTTCCCCCTCATCGAGATGTAGAGTTCAGCATCACCATTCATCCAGTGAGTGCACCCATTTCCAAGGCACCATACAGAATGGCACCGGTTGAAGAAGATGAGATCAAGAAGCAGATTGAAGAGTTGTTGGGCAAGGGATTCATCAGGCCAAGTGCGTGACCTTGGGGAGCCCCAGTTCTTTTGGTGAAGAAGAAAGATGGATCAATGAGGATGTGTATCGACTACAGAGAGTTGAACAAGGTTACAGTGCAGAACAAGTATCCCAATTCCTCGAATCGATGATCTGTTCGACCGTCTACAACGAGCAGCTATTTTCTCCAAGATAGACTTGCGGTTAGGATATCACCAAGTCCGAGTAAACGAAGAAGATGTGCACAAAACGGATTTCAGAACTCGACATGGCCACTATGAGTTCCTAGTCATGCTGTTTGGAGTAACCAATGCACCTGCTATTTTGATGGACACGATGAACAGGTCCTGCAGCCATTCATCGATTCTTTTATCGTTGTGTTCATCGAAGACATATTGGTCTATTCTAAGTCAGAAGAAGATCATGCCGAGCACCTAGCAGAGGTACTGAAGAAGCTACAGGAGCACAAACTGTATGTGAAGCTGTCCAAATGTGACTTCTGAAAAACCGAAGTCGCCTTCCTAGATCACATCCTTTCTAAGGAGGAGTGACTACTGACCTGCAGAAAATTAAGGCAGTGAAAGATTGGCCAAGACCGACCACAGTTAAAGAGATTAGGAGTTTTCTGGGTTTAACTGGATACTACAGAAGGTTCATTCAGGGCTACGCCCAGATAGCTATGCCACTCACAGGACTTACAAGGAAGAACGTGAGTTTCAAATGTTCGGAGCAGTGTGAAGCTAGCTTCCAGGAGTTGAAGGGAAGGTTGACTACCGCTCCCATTTTGTCTTTGCCAAAGGCAGGAGTCGAATATGATATCTATAGTGATGCTTCCCATCACGGTTTGGGCTGTGTGCTGATGCAAGAGGAAAAGGTAATAGCTTATGGGTTTAGACAGCTGAGACCACATGAAAAGAGTTATCAGCGATCATTTTTGCATTGAAGCAGTGGAGGCACTACGTGTACGGGGAGAAAGTCAATATGTATACGGATCATAAGAGTCTGAAGTATATCTATCAGCAGAGGGACTTGAATCTGAGGCAAAGGAGATGGTTGGAAGTGTTTGAGGATATCCGACCCGAGATTAAGTAGCATCCAGGCAAGGCCAATGTTGTGGCTGATGCGCTCAGCAGGAAGGGTAGTTTGTCTCGATTGATCACAACTCAAGGGAAGTTGGCAGAGGAGCTTGATCGAGCTGAAATTGTAGTGGTTTTGTAAGGTATGGGAGCTTCCGTAGCTCAGTTAAGGATTCAACCTACTTTGAGAGACAGAATCATCGATAATCAGAAGATCGATCCAGAGATTCAGGAGATGATAGAGCAGGTTGGCATTGGTAGGTTGGCAGGATTTCAAGTGAAGGATGAGGTGTTGTGGTTTGGAGAGCGGTTGTGTGTGCCAGATCAAGCAGAACTGAAGGAGAGTATTCTTCAGGAAGCGCATGCTACTTTATTATCCGTGCATCCAGGGAGTACCAAGATGTACAAGGATATAAAGCTATATTTCTGGTGGCCAGGAATGAAGTAAGATGTAGCAGAGTTTATTGCCAGGTGTGCAGTTTGTCAGCAAGTCAAAGCAGTGAATCAGAAGCCCAGAGGTTTGTTGCAGCCATTACCCATCCCGGAGTGGAAGTGGGATTGTATCAGCCTGGATTTTATCACAGGTTTGCCCAAGAGTTCCAAGGGAAATGATGCAATTTGGGTGATAGTGGACTGACTCACCAAATCGGCTCACTTTTTGGCGATGAAGCTTACTTGGTCAATGGAGAAGCTGGCTGAGTTGTATGTTGGAGAGTTGTGAAGCTTCATGGAGTTCTGCTATCGATAGTATCAGACCGAGATGCGCATTTCACTTCACATTTTCGGAGAAGTCTTCAAGCAGCTTTGGGGACGAAGACTGATTTTAGTACGACCTTTCATCCTCAAACTTATGGGCAGACTGAGACAGTCAACAAGGTACTGGAAGATATGCTGAGATGTTGTGTGTTGGATTTTGGTGGCAGCTGGGAGAAGCATTTGGCTTTTGTGGAATTTGCCTACAACAACAGTTTCCAGGCAAGCATTGGGATGGCGCCGTATGAAGCTCTGTATGGTAGGAAGTGCAGGACACCAGTTTGTTGGTATGAAGTGGGGGAACGAAAGTTGTATGGGTCAGAGATTGTGCAGCAAATCTCAGAAAAGATCGAGCTTATCAGAAAGAGGTTAGTCGATGCACAGAGCAGGCAGAAGAGTTATGCCAACATCGGAGGAGAGAAATGGAGTTTGATGAAGGTGACTTTGTCTTTCTGAAGGTGTCTCCGACCAAGGGAGTGATTCGGTTTGGCAGGGAGGAAAATTAGCCCCGAGATACATAGGACCCTATAAGATATTGAAAAGAATTGGGAAGACAGCTTATCGGTTAGAATTACCAGAAGAGTTGGCGTGCACATGTCTTTCATGTGTCTATGTTACGAGGTTATATTCCGGATCCGAATCATCATTTGCCAGAAGTACCAGAAAGTTTGCTTTTGGATTTGAGCTATGCAGAGCGTCCAGTAGATATCGTGGATCGTTGAGAGAAGGTCTTGAGAAATAAGATAATACCTATGGTCAAGGTCATTTGGAGGAACCAATTTGTTGAGGAGGCCACTTGGGAATCAGAGGAAATGATGATGAAAGATCACCATGAACTTTTCAACTAAAATTTTTGTAAACTCTTTTTTTTCTTATCTTTTCTCACTCTTAAGTGTAGTTCCGAGGACGGAACTATTCTAAGGAGGGAGTGCTGTAACATCCCATATTTTTAAAAAATACATTTTCCAACTTTTGCACGTATGATGCACGTGCTAACCATCTTTATTTTCTTACTCTCATTTACTATTTTAGCATGCATAAGTTTTTTATTTAGTCTTTCTTTAGACCCATGGACCTAAGAATGGATTCTAGCCCATTAGCCTAATTAATTAATTAATTAAAAAACAAGCCCACAAGACAAGCCCATTAATTAAATCATATTTTTAGTTGTGCATGGACTCACACATGACATGTAACAACTTTTAATACACATTTTAGAATCATAGAAATTGTATTTAATTTTGTGTATGTGTGTGCACTAGTGCACAACACGTGCACGTGTAGATGGAGAGGAGAGTGGCCGGTTTTGGGTAGCGGAAGATAGAAGGGTTAAGGGTTATGGGGGTTACAGTTTTGAAGAGTTGGAGGAGTTAGGAAAGTGAAGAGTTGAGTGGATATTTATTAGGAGGGTGAAATTTACACTTTAGCCCTTATTTTGTCTTATAAATACACCCTCATTCTTCTTTTCATTTCACACTTAAAATAAACAAAATTAGGGAGAGGAAAAAGAAAGAGAGTAAGAAAGTGTTCTTGTGCATTGGAAGCTTGTTGGAGAGCTCTTGCTAGGAGGAGAAGGAGTAGGAGCTTGCTTGTTGGAGCTAGGAGCTAGGAGTTGTGTTCCATCATTCTTTGGTTTCAAATTCTTCATAAGAGGTGGGTGGTCTTTATGCTTTCTAATTCATAGGTTGAACATGCTAGAATATGACATTAGTAATGTAGATCAAATTGATGTAATGTGGGTAATATTGTGTTTTCTAAATGTAGAAAATGCATGCTAATATATTACATGAGTAGTGAAGATAAAGTTGATGTGTTAATTAGAGAACAAATCCATGCTATTATGAATGTTATGAATTGTAGAAATTTTGCTATGATCAAGAAACTAATTGCCTTCAGGTTGTTTGGAAATAAGAAAAAGAAATAAGGAGTATTTGCCATATGCATGTAAATTTTACAAATGTAGAAACATGTAATTGTAGAAACAATTGTAGACTTCCTTTATAGAAAAAAAATGATTTTTTGTAGTTAAATTGGTACACATGGATCCATTCAAATTGTTTGTAAGAATACAAATTTTCACTTTTGATTAAATTGAAGAAATTTTATGTACATAAAAGAGAAGGAATAATTTGAAATTTAGATATATTGTCTAAAATATCAATTTTTAAATTGTGGGTTACTGTTAGAAAGTAAAACTCAGTTTAGATAAAATAACTGTAGTCTAATGAAAGATTAGAAAAATTGAAAAATCAAGTTTTGTGAAAATAATCAAATAACAGAATGATTGAACAAAAGTTTAGTTTTTTATTTCGTAATAGTGACTGGGGTTGGACTTACTGGTTAACGGAGGCTCTTTAAGATTATCACTGTAGCGCACCTGTGGTCTTAGGTCGCGAGTTCGAAACTCGACAAACCATCTTTTATTTTGTTTTCGGTTTTAATTCACTCACATAGTGAATATTGTATACATGAGTTTCGGATCACCTTTAGGACACTGAGTCCACATGGACTTATTGGTTTGCGGTTAGGCTTTGAGTGCTTGCTGAGCTTGGACGGGAGCTCGGGTTCGATACTTGATGGGCTCCAAACATTTTTTTGTTGGTTTTTAATCAAAATGAGTAATTTTAATATCATTAAAAATTTGGGGAAAAATTTAATGTTCATATAAAATGATAAAAAGTTTACTGAAAATAGTTTTAGAAATTTCCATGTATATTTTGAGAAATTAAAAAAAAGAGGAATTGAGATAGTAAATGAGTTTTGACTTCAAATTTATTTATTTTGAGTATATGATCTTTATTTTGAAAAGAAGAGGAAAATATTGTCATGTTATGGAATTCTCTTGATGTAAACATACACTTATGTTGAGTAAGAAATACTTGATGTGAAAATTGCTAGATGTGCTTAAATTGCTCTTAAAGTGATAAATTTATCTTCATGAAAAGAATTAGTGCTTATTTTTGAATTGTAAATGAATATATAAATCATGAGAAATGCTAAGATAAGACATTGATCAATTTATGAATAAGTTTAAGATATGAATATATTGAAGTTAATACATAGTTATTGAAGGGTATGTGTACCCATGGATTCTTGTACATGAAAGATTGTAATCTAGAGTTTTAGTGAGACCTCGGGTACCAGCAGTATTGAATTTAAAGATTAAATTATATTTTTAGATATGGCTACGGAGTTATCTCGTATTTGTGATTAAGTCCAGTAGGGGGTAAAACTAACTCTAGGTATGGTAATTTATTCATATCTTGAACTTAAGAAGTAGGCACTTAGAAGAAGATGTAGTAAACCTGGGCAAACGTAAGTGGGGCACTCTATATTTTCGGGCGATGTACTTCGGGACTATAGACCCAGTCGGACGGTGTACTCCGGGACTGAGGTTGCTTTGATGGAGACGAGTTTTATTTTAAATCCGGGACTATGCTTAGCCGGGTGGATAGTTTGTCGTACTTCGGTGTATATACGTATACCGAAGCTAGAGGGGCACTTGTGGGAGATTCACACGACAAGGAGTCTGTATAACATTCAGGCAGTGTACTCTGGGACTAGGATCCGTACTCGTGGAATGTCTGAACCTTGCTTTATTACTAGTTAGTTTTCATGGTGAGGGATCGAATCATTTTTATGTGGAGTACGTAGGTGCTTGCCCTCGGACCTATGTAGTATGGAATGCATAGAATCCGAACAAGTATGCATTAGTGTCATCTTAGTATAAAATATCTGCATTAGGCATTAAGGCATCGCATACACTTACATGTTTAGTGTAGTCACATTTAACACTTTATTTGCATTCAATTTGTAGTTTGTTAAAGTATTGAGATCGTTATATTTACGGCATAGAGAGGATGGCCGAGTATAACATTTTCTTCAGTTGTAAGTAACTGATGTGCCTACAGTTTATTATGCAGAATTTGGATTTTCATGAAGATATAAAGTTGATATGATGCTGTTGATTAATTACATGTTAAAGATGTTGCAAGTTGTATATTATTTTCATTGTTGTACTTCATTTTATCTTCCGTTGTGTAAATAAAAGTAAAGAACTTTGATGTATGATGAAATGTTCAAATTTCCTTGCAAAAATTGTATGAAGTGAAGTATAAAGATTCTGTGGAACTTCGAATTTGGTCTTATTTGGAATTCAAGGCGTTACAATCTGATTATATGTTGTCATAATTCGTGATGATTCATGCATGTTATTACTATATGTTGCCATGTTTCATGACTACAAGATTCATACATGTTCCTACTGCTGCGATTTCACGACTACGTGATTCATGCCTGTTACCTGTTACCTTTTACCTGACGCTTGAGTACATTGCCCTATCGAAACCCACCACTAGGCCTAAACAAAATCTGCATGTATGTAGTAACCATGTGGTAAAAATCTGGGACGCATGAAGTGCTATCTAGATAGTAATAATACAAGACTTGATATAATATAATACTTGTTACATGCTTACCTGATACATAATACTTGTACATGCTACTTGACACCTATTTACCTGTATACCTAATTACCTGTTTACCTGTTTGCTTGACACTTGATACATGTTGTCTGTACCTGTTAGTATATCATGTTACTTGATCTTGTTTCCTGATTCATGTTAGTTATCATGCTTTGTTGACATGCTTATTCCATGTTATGTTTGTTTTTGCTGTTACTGTATATTGTTTATTCTTTTTCTGTACTTGTGGCTGCACTACAAGCGGCCCGTAACTTGCATTTACGGGCATTTTATTTTCTTTTCCCTTTTCCTGCAATTTGTTAAATTGCAGATTATGGTGATCAGCTGCCCGATGAAGTAGGTGATCTGAGGTTCTAGATGCTGGAGTTTTTTATTATTATTTCATGTTGCTTATTTGAATAATTGTATCTGTTACATGGATTATTTTGTATTTGGGCAATGTAACCCAGAATTATTGACTTGTTCAGATCTGGTTTATTTGAGATTATTAAATTTTGTTTCAAGCAAATTCATGTTGGTATATTGATTCATATATGCATGCATGGTTGACTTATCTTGCTTCCTACTCTGATTATTCCTGTGAAATATTGTAAAGATCTTGGCAGCTTATGGATGATGAAAATCATTCGCTGGATTTAGTTATGTATCCGTATTCCATATTCTCTTTTTGGGAAGCGGGGCGTGGCATGGATTCTAGAGGCTGGGCGAGACGCAGGGTGCCGACAGGTTATAATTTGTGAAAATTTGAGAAGTAACCAGTATGGGTTAACATTCTGAGTGATTTGGTTTAAGTCCGGTAAGGTAAGCTAGCTCTAAGTCATATCTATTATGTTTGAATTTTAAGGATAGGCACTAGACGGGAGATATGATGAAACTTGAGCAAACGTGGGTATGAGGGCCCAGAGTGATCCATGGGGTAAGATATTCCCATATGAGTATGATCTCCAGAGTTTCGAGATGAGTGCGACACTCACAGGACATTCGTGTGATGATGGCTCCAGAGTGACCTACAGGGTGAAGTATTCCCCATTTATTTTCCGGATGTGAGTGAAATAGTCTCCAGATTATCTGACGAATGAGTCTGACCTTAGAGTTTCGGGGCGAGAACCAATACTCACAGTATGTCTAAATCTTGATCTTCGTCATGGTTCTAGGTTTGGATAACAAGAGATTGAACCCTATAATGAGTAGTACGTTAAACGGACCTATGTTGTATGAGCAGCATAGAATCCGAACAAGTGCAGATTAGATTTTCATTGTAGGTATAAGTGTCTGCATTCGTCATTAGGTTCATATCATACACTGGCATACTTAGGGTAGTCATAATTTCTGTTTGCATTCAAGCTTGTGATTGTTAAAATTGAAGATCTCTCTACTATAGCATTGCGTCAGTTGCATTCAACTGACGTACCTGCGGTTCTCAGGTGTTGTAGGATTTGGATTAGCAAGCGACGTGGGTGAGGTTGGTGATGTCGCAAAATTGAAAATTTTGATGATATAAGTTGTATTTTATATGTATATTTTCGCTGCGTATTGTAAAGAATAATATTGTAATGAAAAAGTTTTAATTTCCTTATAAGTTTGTACGAAATTGAAGTAAATTTTCTGGTTGTGCTACGAATTACCTGTATTTGAAATTCGGGACGTTATATTGTTCTTGGATAAATTTCACTTAACCATCCCCAGTTTTGGCCCATTATCAAGAAATCCTCATATTCTTTTTAATCTCATCAAGGTCACTATTGTTTGCTTTCTTCATCAGAAAACTCACATATTCCACTTCAGAGATGCATGTGGAGTCACAGGACTCTTTATGCTTTACTTCTTGACTAAATTACCATTGATTTACTGTAATATTTAATTAGCGCATAAATTAATTTAAACTTTCTTTATATATATATGATCCTTATGGCCTAAACTAATTTAAACTTTATTAATATATATCGCTAGCGCCAAAACCCTTGATTTTCTTTTTCTAATATTTTTTTCTTGGCCCCACCTTAAAAAAGAAAACAACAGAGATTAAGAAGCTTAATACAGTGATATTTCAGATATTTTACATTGAAATAACAGCGTTATGAAGAAATAGCGGCCTTTTCAGAGAAGGGTGATCCATTGATTAGGGTTGTAAATCGGACCGGACGGAACCGGATAGCCATATGTTCAAGTTCGGACCGAAATTCTACTCGGACGTGCTTATGTCCGGCTCGGTCCAGGTCGGACAAAATTTTTAGAGTCTCGACTCGGTTCGTTATAAAAGCAGAATGCTATATTTGTTCGGACGGACTAGACTCGGAGCATACTCGGTAAAGCATTGAACCTAATAATTTGTCGGTTTGTATAACAATTCGGACGGTTCAGGATCGGGCCATTTTTCGAGTTGGACTCGGAAGAACAATGTACGGTCTGGTTCATTTTACAGCCCTACCATTGATGAGGAGAAAAAAGAGGGGCTTCTTGGTAATGGGCCAAAACGGGGCTAGTTAAGTGAAAGTTATCCAATGTTCTTTCTCATTTCATTTCAGCTAATTAAAAAGATAACTAATCTTAATGATACAATCAAGTTCTCCCAACAGATTTTGACAACCAAATATCTTAGTGGGCTGTCATTTTGACCTGGTCCACTAAGATATAGATGGTTTTGAGCCTGGATCTAAAGAGGAGGAATCTTAGAGAACCAAGATCTTTTAGTATCTTCTTGCTTTATGATGATATAACCCAACATTGGCTAGATCAGCAAAACGGAACCCAATAATTGTTGCAAACTTACACAATCAAGGGGTTTTGGTTTTGGTTTTGGATTTATCCTGGAGCAAAGGCTAGATATAGATAAGTACGGTAATTGGGTACGGATATATGACACAGGCTTAAACCGGGACCAACAAGCCGACTGTTTTATCTTACTGACCCAATTTTTGAAAATATTTGGTGCTCTAACCTACTTTCGAATACAATTATGTTTCTTTTGATTTTTAAAAACTGTTTTCTGTTTTTGAAAATTGAAAATTATTTGAAAACTTGTTTCGCAAGAGGTTTTTTGGAAAAAAATTTCAGAAAATGGTTTTCTAAATCAGCCTATTGAAAATCGTTTTCTGAAAACGATTGAAAGGTGTTTTCTAAAAAATTTCTTGGAATCTTTTCTTCTCTCCTTAACTGAAAGGCTCCTCTTTCCCTCTCCTTTAGCTTCTTCTCTCATAAAACCCTAGATTTGAACCCAAAATCGCCAAGATTGTCTCCTCTACTTCTGAAATTTTCGCACCAAATTGTCTCCTCTTCTCTCCTTCACCGAAGGCTCCTCTTGTTTCCCTCTCCTCTAGCTTCTTCTCTCCTAAAACCCTAGATCTGAACCCAAAATCGACCACAACCCTCATCGATCACAACCCTCATCTTTCCGTTCGGTTTTGGTGTAGAGGTTGGTCGGATTTGTTTGTTGCCCCTACTTCTTCGAGAGTTTCATGGTGTGTGAAACCAGATCTGCTTACAGGAGAAGGTGTAGTGGAGCTAGGTTTAATCGAATAAAACGTCGTTTGCTTGTTGAATCCTGTGGAGACAACTTCTCTATTGCTGGAAGGAAGGTATGTTTTTTTGAAAACCAATTTTTTACAGTAAGATCTGGTAGGATTTTGGGATGTGAGATGATTTTTTTTTGTTCCTGACATGGGATCTGAGATGGATCGGTAGAGAACAGGTTTTTGGTAAATTTTTTTTCCTTTACGGTCTGCTTTGACATAGGATCTGAGAAGGTTTTTGAAACCTTTTTTTTGTCATCATTGTCCATTTATTACGGTAGTGCAAAATAGTTCGGTTGATTTTGTTAGTGTCAAAACTTGACACCGCAAAAATTTGTCATAACTACCAATCATCTTAAAATTTGTTCCTGTGATATTTGTTTCCGATCATTTAGGTAGTGTAGAAGTTTCGCATTGTTGCATTTATATTGATACCGTTGATGTCCATAATATAGATGACTAGTAAGGGGAAAGAGATGGAGGTGGATCTTGATGTTGATGCTAAGGTATGGCCGGTAGCTAAAGAAAGGGTGTTTGTCAATCTGATGGAGAAAGCGGTAGACAAATTTAGTTTAAAAAGTTCAACATTTGATGCAAATACTTGGCTTAAGTTTTCCATTGATCTGCAACACACTACGAATCAAAAATATACAGTAAGGCAATTAAAAGACAAATATGGGAGACTTCGAATTCTATGGAGGAAGTTTCGGAATTTGAAGAATCAGAGTGGTTTGGGTTGGGATGAAGATTCCCAAACTGTAACTTGCGAGCCACTAGTTTGGGATGCATATGTTAAGATTCATATATATCTTTATCTTGATAATATTATGTAATTCACATCTTATTATACTTAAACGTTATATTATTACTTGTTTATTAACATCAGAAAATTTTGTGGATAGGCACACCCAAAGGCCAAAAATTATCGTTATCGGGGATTGTCAAATTTTGATGCCTTAACAAAAAAAATTCAGGACTCTACTGCGCAGGGCTCACTTGCTAGGGCTTCAACACAAAAGCCCCTTACATCTGATGAGGCACGTAGGGCCGATGAAGAGTTCGCCCAACACGATATACCATATGTAGTATCAGATGATGAAAGTGATGGAGCACCGGGAGGTCAGGGGTCTTGAAAAAGAAAATCTGACAATTCAAGTGGTCGAGCAATAAAAAGCTCGAAGAATTCTAGCAAGGAAGAGGCTTACGAATCGATTGTGGATGCCCAACGTGCGAAGCAAAAATACTACGAGGGCTTAAGCCGAGAACAAAGCCAACCCTAGCCAACTCAACCCCAGCCAATTCCACCCCTGTTTGTTGAAGACCCTTACTCCATGACAGAATGCATGAAAATAATGAATACGATGACTGGGCTTAGTTTCCAATAGATTGGGAAGGCATTTAACTTGTTTCACAGCAGCCCAGCGGCACGTGAAGGCTTCATTACGATGAGCGAGGAGTATAGGGTTTTGTGGTTTATGAGTTTCCTGGACTAGGGAACTCTTTTTTTTTACATTTATTACTTGCCTATGATTTATTAGTTTGTCTTGTCATTATTTCATCAAACAATCAGATTGATGTTTAATTTAATGAACCTGAACTGTGTACCATTCCCTTGATGGCATGGATTCTGATGCTGCTAATGGCTTCTAATGTTTCTGATGGATATTATGTGATTTTTGATGTTGTGTTTAGCTTCTGATGCTGTGATGGCTTCGGATGTTGTGATGCTTCTGATGCATGCAGTTTCTAATGCATGCAGTTTCCAGTCATTTTGTTCTTGTCGGTCTCCATCTAAACAGGAAAGTGCTTCACCTTATTTTTTTAAATCACCATACTCTTTTACTACTATCAGTCTAGGCAATGATGAATAATCAAAAGTTTTGATGCATGTGATTGGTAATGGTTGCATTCAACTGGCAAGTAGTGGGTCTATGACTAATTGGCATGGCATTCAAATGCAGCCCTACACCAATCTCCATGTTCTATTCAATCATTTTTTCTATACATACATGTTCCGAGCCTATGACTAATAGATGCTAGTTGCTGATTAAATTAATGCTAGGTGCTGATTTTTGGTTCTTGTACATGCTGTAGGATATGTTGGTAACTGGTGGAAACTGAAACTGAATATTCTCAAGTACCCAACATTGTCAAAGATGGCCCGTGACATTCTGGCAATTCCAATGTCAATGGCGAGTAGTGGGTCTAACATTTGTAGAGCGGGAAAATGGAATTCTAGTCTATAATAGGTTGATAGTATAGATTTGCTATATTCATTTCTGTTTTCTCATTGTAATAGTAACAGCAGCAGTATGGTTTGGCTATTAGCAATTTCATTTCATTTCAAATGTTGTGTGCTGGTAAAGGATGGGACTATTGTGAGTGATGGTTTGGCTATTAGCAATTGTCCTCAATATGACATTAGTTTTCGGTTATTTCTCAAACAACTCATTAGTTTTCGTTTGGATTTTCTCTGCTGTTTGTTAGCACATTTTTGCAATCATCATTATTCCTGTATGCCTCATTTTGGTGTGGTCATGTATTCTTTGCTTTACTTGTGGATCATCTCTCAATCAGCTAGCAATGGATCTTGATCTTGATACAAATTCTTGAGCTTTCATCTTACAATGAATTGTATGATACCCAAAGGTACAAATATAGTGGATAATTTATGGTTCCATCATTAAATATAAGTTGATTGGTTTCTGCATTCTACTTTCTGTTCACTTGCTTGTTAAAAGCTGCTTCATGCTGCAGTACGGCACGAGGTATTTGTTTAAGTATCAAGTATGCATATTCTATATTTAACCTGCAGAGAGACAATGCAAGCTCTGTTTGTTTTTTTTTTCATTTGTACCGTATGTCGAAGTTCTGCAAAGCGAAATTGAGGCAGCAAGGAGATTGTTGTATATTTTTCATAAAACACTATACATTTTTTGTTATTATATGATTATATGTATTGTGTATCACTCTAATGCTTTATAACAATCTGATGCTTTATAACGGATTAAAGATGCAGATTAATTATAATTGGTGTGTTGACCGACGCAATGTAATATAATGTATTAGAGCTTAAAAAAACAGAGAGACACAATGTAATATAATGTATTTGAGCTTTGTTCATATTATGTGACTTCAGATTAAAGCAAGTGTAACGAGTTAGAAAATAAGGGATGCTAATATAAGAATTTTCATTACATTATATTCATATCATCTTTCATATTATTCTTTTTCATATCGCATATCAGTTTATGGAAGGTTCTTAATATAATCCCAATACAACATCTTCAATAGAAAAAGTATAGTCGCATATCAGTTCATATGAACAAGCTTAATGTACTTCACATTATTACAACTCCTCGTATTGATAATATTTGCTCTATTCATTCCTTCTCACGATTCTTGTTTGTATACTTGTAGAACTTTGCTCTGTAACTGCAGAGAAAAAAAATCATTCAGAAGAAAACTAAAGCAAATTGATTAAACATACGCCGTTTATAATCTCTTTGTCTGAAAAACTGTGTACTTCTATTAATTTGAGAATTCAATTTTATACCCAAACGCCTTTTATAAGCTCATTATCCAATAATATTTTTTAGAAAATCCCAGATTTTTTGGTTTACCAAACGAATTTTATAATCTCATTTTCAAAAAACTTATTTTCAAAAAAAATTATTACCAAACAGCTTTTACACTTTGATTTTCAGAAAACAGTTTTCAGGAAAAATTTATTACCGAACAGTTTTTATACTCTCATTTTCAGAAAACAGTTTTCAGAAAAAATTATTACCAAACATCTTTTACACTTTCATTTTCAGAAAACAGTTTTCAGAAAACTCATTTCAGGAAACTGTTTTCAGAAAACTGTTTTCAAAACAGCAAACCAAACGCAAGCTTAGCGATCTGATTCAATTTTGGACACGTCAGCAAAAAACGTTATTGGAAAAAATGACATAAGTTATTTACAAGAACTGGCATTCCATTTTTTGGAGTAACGACATAGGTTATTTTTATTTGAAGAAACATATAGTCTCAATTGTGAGAAAAAATGACAAGTGTGAAAATCCTATAACAAATGTCGTTCTTTCCAAAAACGGAATTCTCAATACTGATGTCGTTATTTTGAATAATGACATCAGTTATTTAGTTTGTTTGTCTATAAACAGTGGCCCCATCTTCTCACTTTGGCTTTCTCAATCAATCTGCTTTCTCTCTCTCTCTCACTCCCGAAACCCACAAACCCTAGATCCCTAAAACAAAAAATCTCAAGTATTGGAATGCTCTCCAACTTCATATATCCTACCTCCTTACTCTCACTCTCATCTCATTCCTCATCTACGACGTATTTTCAAGCTATCCAAGATACGGTCTAATTTGAAGGTATTATTATAATCATATGTTTGATATGTATTCTCATGTTATGCTTATGAGTAGTTAATGACTTGAATATGTTTGAATCTTTATGTTTAGGTATGGAATATGATATCCTTATTTGGTTATATTTTGGGGGTGAAATAATTAGAGATCTGAAAATTGGATATTGTTATAGCGATGTTGAACCAGTCATTATTTGGGCTCTTCGCAACTTTATATACTCACAACTAATAGATAAGATATTTGAAGTCACTAATTGGGATAGAGGTAAAATGAGTGTCAATATTAAAGCCCGTTTTGCTGCCGGTAAAGGAAAAGGACAATATTTCATGGTGGTTCCCATAGATAATGATAATTCTCTGAGATCCATGATTGGTAGAACACTTGATCCAAATTATAGTTGGAATGCACTGGAGTTATATATTGACCAAATGAGGCTTCCAAATACTAGGCAAGTTGTTATTGAATGTCCAAGGCATGCCCCGAGTTTGAAACCATCTGCCGAGTCACATGCAAGAATACCAAATACTGAAGAAGACATTAGCACAACTCCAATAGAACCTATTACTACCGAATATGAGCAGGTACATCCGTTGACCTTGACACAAAATATTGTTCGCACCGACATGGTAATGCAAGCTTTGACAGTGCCGTTGTAAATAACGATTTGGTAGAAGATGAAAAAGATGAGGATCGCGGTCTTCAAGTTAATGAGGAGGAGGATGCCGATGAAGCTCCGGTTAATGATGTCAACGTTGATGTGCCGGTTAACAATGTGGTGTTGCTAAATCAGTCCATTAGTGCAACTGTACATGAGGTTCAATTCAATCGAGTGAATGCATGTCTTGTGCGACCATACATGAACATGCATAGTCTTCCGTCGACTCTTCCAACACGGATGAACTCTACATAGGTCAAAGATTTCCTACTAAAGATTCTATACAACATCAATTGAATATGTACTCCGTGAAGAACCATCGAGAATTCGTGACGAGAAAATCGACCCCCGGTTTATACTATGTCAAATGTAAATACGTACACATCAACCATTCAGCCGAGGACATTACAGAAAATCCGGCACTTCTAAATGTGGTGGGTTGTCCTTGGCGATTACGTGCGATTGTCCCAAAAGGCCGTACTTATTTCATGGTAAAGAAGCTTGAAGGTCCGCACACATGTGTGAATCCTACATTGAATCAAGATCACAGAAAAATTGATTCTACGATTGTATCGACAGTCATATTGAATGTTGTGAAGGCACAACTAGGAATAACACCAAGAGTCATAATTGAGATAGCCAAGCTTCAGTTCAATTACACAATTTCATATTGGAAAGCTTAGAAGGCAAAACATAAAGAAATTGAGCGATTATATGGTTCCTTCGAAAAAACTTATACTAAATTGCCCTATCTTCTGAATGCAATTCAAGCATCAAATTCGGGGACGACCGCACATTGGGCCAAGATTATGTCAGGTCCGGCCGAAGAAACTTTTAAGGGTTTTTTTGGGCATTCGGGCCTTCTATCGAGGAATTTAAGGTATGCAGACCAGTTATAAGTGTAGACGGGACTCATTTGTACGGAAAATACAAAGGTTGTTTGTTGATTTCTATTTCACCGGATGCAAACGGTAGGTTGTTTCCATTTGTGTTTGCAATAATTGATGGAGAGAGCATAGAAACGTGGACATGGTTCATGAACTGTATTCGGTGCTTTGTCACAGATCGTGCAGGTCTATGTGTCATTTCAGATAGTTATGCAGGCATTTTATCAGCAATGGAAAATGAGTTCGAAACATGGAAGGAACCACTTGCTTCTTATCGTTATTGTATGCAGCATTTTACTAGTAATTTTCATAAAAAATTTGGTTGCAAGTTTATGATGAACAAGCTGAAGGTGATCACGTGTCAACATTAGTTGAAGAAGTTTGAGGAAAAGATGACACCGCTTGAAGCGGCTAATGTTGATGGGGCTAATTGGTTAAAGGAGAAACCGATTGAGAAGTGGGCACTTTCTGCCGATGGAGGTCGTAGATATGGTATAATGACAACAAATGTATCAGAAGTTTTCAATTAGGTTTTAAAAGGTGTGCATAGCTTGCCCGTCACCATAATTGTGGAAATAATTTTTTTCCGTCCCAACATGTACTTCAATGATAGTCGTGAGGCGGCGCAGACCCTTATTAGTGAAGAAAAATTATGGGCACCACGTGTTCAGGAAATTATTGATTTACATTGTGAGAAATCTAATTTCCATGAACCAATCATGTTTAATAATCGGCCTGATATTTTTGTGGTTAAAACGGGCATTCGAATGGATAATGGACATCAAAAGGGTGGACATTAGCACAGAGTTGACCTCGGGGGGCGTACTTGTAGTTGTGAAAAATTCCAACTCTATCACATTCTATGTTCTCATGTATTGGCCGCTTGTGCTTCCTGTGTAATTAATTATTAACCTTACATTGATGCCTTTTATTCTACAAGTTCATTAGCACTAACGTGGGAACCAACTTTTAATCTTATTCCAGACGAATCTTATTGGCCGACACAAAGTGGATCGATAATTATAGCCGATGCGAATCTACATCGGTTGAAAGTTCGACCTAAGTATCGGCATTTGGATACCCACGGGGATATTCGATCTTGGAGCAATATACAACTGTGTAATACGACGGTACCATGCCATATAAGCTGTTTGCAACGATCCGTCGTACGGTGCAATCTCTTCTACCACCAAATTGTATTTCCTCTCATTCCAACATGCTACATGAGAGCGGTGGTGATCGACCCAATCCATATTTGACAATCGACCTTGACCGGTAATATTGTGAAATCTTCAGTCGTACATTGTCTTTTCTGGGATGGGCTGTTGTGCATTGAATTGTCGGAGGACTCGGTCGGCGTAATAAAACTCCACGACTAAGAAATTTACAAGTGGAGCTCGTGTCAACCAAAGTTGATTATTGGCCGTGCATAGTGGGGGTAGATGTTGTAGCCTTTCGTCCGTGTACGGTGTCCAATTGACGTACTCTTTCCTAAGCCGATCGAGTTCATCCCTATAATACGTCAACACACTACGTGGGTTATCTATCCACGTGAATTTACCCATCCAATACACACCTAAAGGAGCCCTCAACAGTAGATTCTCATGACACACACTCCAATTATTTGAAAGAACAGTTACTCGGGGCCGGCCGAGGTGTATTTGTTCCCAACACCATATTTTCAATAACCCCATCGGCCCTATCATTTGTATAGACCCCATTGAATAATTGCACAGGGCACGGTAAAGAGAGGCCAAAGCCACACTTTTCCAACTATATATCCCAGCTCTATGTATGTCGGCAATCAAGAAAAGATACATTAAATGGACTACATCACCAGAAGAATTAGGAAAGAGAATATCTTCGATCATCGACAAAAGATACGCCTGCGTGTAACATTGAATTTCGAAGTCGGTCGGTTCGTCTCCCAAACTATTGTTGAACTCTGTAAAGAGCCATGAACATAGGATTGATTCTCCGATGAATACACCTCTATCATCCTCTTCAACCTCCTTCCCAAGATAATCTCTAACTAACATCACTTTATTGAAAAGCAGGTTTCCGGTGATCGCTACCCGATCGATTGGAAGACCCGATATGACGGCTACATCTTGTAGCGTGACCGTCATCTCACCAACGGGTAGGTGGAACATGTGTGTCTCTGGCCTCCATCGCTCCACAAGAGCGGTTAGTAATGAATGGTCGCATTTCACTTTGGCCAATATGGACATTCCATAGAACCTCGCAATTTACCAAGTAGTTTTGTATTCGAGGGTGCATCGGCAATATGGTGTGCATTCGTAAACTCATTTCCTCGATATCTCCATTATACACCGCCTGAGACCTATGATCTTCTTGCAAATAGAGTACGGACGGGTCTAAAGGACCCGGATTTCCTTGTTGTGCGTGCGAAGATGAAGCACCCACATCATGGGAAGAAGATAGTTGTGTGGGATCCATTTATCTGTGAACATAAAAAATAATGTGTCAAGAACAATATTAATAAACGATGATGTATGGAGATAATCAAATTTGTAAGCCATGTTTCTTCAACAAAATTACTAGTCGATGTTTGAAGATAACGACTTCTCAATACTCGTATCGAATTACTACTCATAACGATCACCAGCACAACATCTCCACATACTACATATCTATGTATATAAACAAATCTCATATCAATATCCATTCATACATACTGAATTATGAATATAATGATTACAAATATAGCAATTGTATCGTATGACCATTTATCCATCATTGTCTAATATACAACATTGTCATTTTTAGACTACATCATCGACGACAATCCTTAGATACCAATATAACTCATCCACATCTCACATAGATGAATCTCATTTCACATATCTAATACTTAGATGAATCTAATCTACATCTATTATACTATACTACCAATATAGCTCTCATTCATCAAAATGAATATTTCACACATCATCAACAACAATTCTTAAGTACATTTCACATATCTACTACTTAGATGAATCTAATCTACATCTCTTGTACTATGTTACCAATATATATAGCTCTCATTCATCAAAATGAATATTTTAAAAATAAATTTAGGGATTTAGAATACTTACCACAATTTCGGATTTTTGAAGAGTTGTAAAGGAAATGAGGAAATCACAATTGGGGTTTATGTATGGGTATTTAATTGTTTTGTTTGGGAAGTTTGAGAGCACTCCAATACTTGAGATTTTTGGTTTTAGGGATCTAGGGTTTGTGGGTTTCGGGAGTGAGAGAGAGAGAAAGCAGATCGATTGAGAAAGCCAAAGTGAGAAGAGGAGGGCCACTGTTTATAGGCAAACAAACTAAATAACTGATGTCGTTATTCAAAATTAAGGCATCAGTTATAGGATTTTCGCACTTGCCATTTTTTCTCACAATTGAGACTATATGCTTCTTCAAATAAAAATAACCTATGCCGTTACTCAAAAAAACGGCATGACAGTTTTTTTAAAAATAGATGTCGTTATTGGAAAAAACGGCTTGTAAATAATCTATGTCGTTTTTCCCAATAATGTTTTTTGCACACGTGTCCAAAACTAGGTCAGATCACTAATTGTTTGCAAAAGTAGATCGCCAAATATTTTCAAAAGTGGGTCAGTACGGCAAAAATTTCCCGGCTGTATGGGTTTGAATCTCATGTGTGCGGTAGTTCAGTTTACTAGTAAACTGTGTCCGATTTGAATCGGGAAGAGGAGTATAGGCTTGCATTTTGTAATATGATATCCCAATACAGTAAGTTTTGAAAAAATGCAATGAAAACCTGTGTTCAATACGAGCATCTACTTCAAGTATTGACACGTCAGAATTTTCAAATGGAAGTGTACATGCTTGGTTTCCATGAGCTACAATCGATGAGCCACCAACCAAAAAGAAAACAAATTAACAGTACTACATGACTCACGACGGTAGGCATGAAAAAGGTAATGTCACTCAAGAGTACAAGGAGCCTTCCTTCTCCCCAGTCCAAAGATTCCAAGGAACATATGGGGTATACCAATACCATAGAATAGCTTGGAGAAAGAAACCAAATCGCGCGTTCACGGTGTTCACTTTTAGAACCATATCATGGCAGCTTAACTATAAATTAATCTGGATTGCAACCACGCAAAGAATTAGGCCGTGATTGCAATTCAAAGTCTAGGATCTAGTAGTCAAATTACGGTACATGTATCCAAATTAAATAATCTCTGATTTGATCACAAATTGTGGGTATATTCGACTCTATCAGTCTATCAAAACACAGCGCCAAATGATTGAATACAATGCAGACAAATTAAAGTTGGTTTGGCGAAGAATAGTTAGTTCTAGTCTTCTAGATTGTTGGCACTTTCTACTATTACAATGCAAATTTAGAATCCAGAATCAAACTGAAGACAAATTTAGTCTTCTAGATTGTTGGCGCGAAATGTTTGAATACAATGCAGACAAATTTAAGTTGGGTTGGCAAAGAATAGTTAGTTCTATTACATTGCAAATTTAGAATCGAGAACCAAACTGAAGAGAGAAAGTTTGTAGGACTCGACCTCTTGATTCTGAGTTAATATTTAAGAACTGTTTCGACTTTTTTGTTGTGTTGTATAATCATTGTTGTGTTTGTGGATCTCAGTGATGCTTTTATTGACTCCTTTCTATTCTGGTTATATTATGATGATTTCACTTTTTTTAAGAATAAATTCCCCAATAGGAAATATAATGTATTTAATAAACAGTGATCTTAATAAGACCACAATTTTAGATCCAAAATCACAATTGTTTATACAATAATGCTATATTCACACCCTACTCTACTGCCAATTTTATACACCCTTAGAGCATTCACAATCGTTTGCTAAAAAATATGGCAAAATGATAAATGAAAATAGCAATACGAGAATTTCAGTGCAACGGTGATTTGCTAAAATTTGAGAAAGACGATACATGTTGTTTCGTCCGTTTTTTTACACTTAATTAATTAATAATTAGATATTAAAATAAGAAAATTAAATAAATTAAATAATAAAATATATCCCAACCTACTTAATTATACACTAACCTAACAATTAACAACTAACCTAATCCTAACTTTGGGCTGGACGGGACATGTTGTCCCGTCCAAGCCAAAATAGCTTGAAACGGGACAACATGTCCCGTTTGAGCGATTTTTTATTTTTAATTTTTTTTCAGACCGTACATGTTGTACCGTCTGATCATTAATTAAAAAAAAATTAAAAAAAAGTCAGACGAAACAACAAGTTCCGTCTGATCCGATTAAAAAATTTAAAAAGAAATAGGGACAGCTATAATTTGAGAATCGCTAGTTCGTTTCTCAAATATGAGAAGCGACTGTAGAGATTTTTCCAAAATATGGTAAAATAGCAAACGACTGCAGGCCATCGTTTCTCAAAATATGAGAAAATGGCAAATATAGTAAATGATTGTGGATGCTCTTATGTGGCACACCTAGTGCACGCTGCCACATAACTTAACCCAAATTAAACTACATTAAATATTAAAAATAAAATATAGAACAAAAGTTAATTAAATACTTTTACATTCTCAATATCTTCTGCCATCAAAATTTCGATCCTCCTTTTCCTCTGATCCCAACCTCCTCAGCTGCTTCCGCTCCTCCGCCGATAACCTCACCTCCAATCCCAACCTCCAACCACTCAACGAAACCCTAGCCTATTCCTTCTGCTACCTCCGCCCATGCACCCACCTCCGCCCTGCCCCCGCCCTCCCCCCCGCTCCTCTGCCTCCACCTCTACATCCGCCTCCTCCGCCACCTTCAAATCCATCTCCAGCGGCTCCATATCCACATTCAAATCCATCCCCGACGGGGAAGTCGAAGGTAGATGCGGAGGAGGAGCGGGGGAAGGAAAGGGTAGAGGCGGAGGTGCGGGCGGTGAGAGTGCCAGAGCGACCATAGCAGAAGGAGTAGCTTAGAGTTTCATCGAGGGGTTGGAGGTCGGGACGGAGGTGAGGTTATCAGCGGAGGAGCAGAAGCAGCCGAGGATGTCGGGATCGACGGAAGAGGAGGATCGGAATTTTGATGGCTGAAGTTATAGAGAATGTAAAAGTATTGAATTAAATCCGGTTCTAGATTTTAATTTTAATATATTTAATGTAGTATAATTTGGATTAAGTTAAGTTGCTTATGTGACAGCGCGGACTGGCGTGCTATATAAGGGTGTATAAAATTGGTATACTAGAGTGTAAGTGTAACATTATAATCGTTTATAAGTTCTTTCATTTTGGAAAGGTGGCTTACTAATTAAGTAATTGATGCGGTTTGTTTTTGGGGGGGAGTGTGGATGCACCAGGTGTGAGTTCGGACTCAATTTGTAATGGTGGAAGGATGCGGTGCTAGACGGTGAGCGGGAGGCTCGCTTTGGTACTGGAGGATCAGCTCGGATTGGGATGCCTCGCCTCGCGTACCTGCAGACGGTCTTGGAACACAGGGGTTGATCCCAGTGGCAGATCCTCCGACGATCTAGTTAGTCTCTGAGAGAGAGTAGCAGTAACTAGGATTTTTAGGTGGTAAAAGATTGATTACCTGTAAAGGTGGGAGAGGGCCTGGTATTTATAGATAATCCCAACCGGGCTTGGATCGGTCTGGGGGCCAGGTCTGGACCCGAAAGCCCATGGGCCTGACGTGGCAGGAGGCCCGCCCAGGGGGTTTAGGGCAGACGTGGCAGTACCATGGGTGGTTTAGGGCGTACGTGGCAAGGCCCTGGGTGGTTTTGGAGCTGACGTGGCGGATCGTGTGGCCCCTGTGCCTCTGGGGGGATCGGATGACCTAGGTAGCACCAGGTCATTCTTATCCCTTACTAGGCTGATGGGGGGACCACGGAACTGGCCGGGATCAGAAGCCAAAGGTCGCGGCGGAATGTTGGGACGAGATGGCCAGTTTCGTGGGGGTGAGTTTATAGGCTCGGCACTGAGTTCGTGATGGTCCGGTGCCGAGCTGACATGCTATTTGAGTGGACTCAATCCTGGGCCCTGGCTAGGCCTTGGGTCATTTTTACCCCACCTCACAAGCCCCCCACTCCTGTGGGGGTACGAGAGTTAGCCGTGGAGGAGTATTTTTAGTCGTGGAGAAGAACGGGAGAGATTTTCCGGGGGCCTCTGGGGCTGGTGCTGGACGGTGAGTCTTGGTGCCCGGCCTGACTTCGGAATGACGTTGGTTTACGGGTCGGCAAGGATGATGGCGGGTCGTTGTGTCTTCGTGAGAAGGCTGTCCCGGTGCTCAGCCTGACCTCGGACTAGCGAGGGTTTACGGGTCGGAAAGGACGATGGCGGGCCGTTGTGCCTTCGTGAGAAGGCTGCCCCTGTGCTCAGCCTGACCTCGGACAGGCGAGGGTTTACGGGTCGGCAAGGACGATGGCGGGCCGTTGTGCCTTCGTAAGAAGGCTGCCTCGGTGCTCAGCCTGACCTCGAACTAGCGAGGGTTTACGGATTGGCAAGGACGATGGCAGACCGTTGTGCCTTCGTGAGAAAGCTGCCCCTGTGCTCAGCCTAACCTCGGACTGGCGAGGGTTTACGGGTCAGTAAGGACGGTGGCAGGCCGTTGTGCCTTCGTGAGAAGGCTGCCCCAGTGCTCAGCCTGACCTCGGACTAGCGAGGGTTTACGGGTCGGCAAGGACGATGGCAGACCATTGTGCCTTCGTGAGAAGGCTGCCCCTGTGCTCAGCCTGACCTCGGACTGGCCAGGGTTTACAGGTCGGCAAGGACGATGGCGGGCCTGCTCAGCCTGACCTCGGACTAGTGAGGGTTTACTGGTCGGCAAGGACGATGGCGGGCTGTTGTGCCTTCGTGAGAAGGCTGCCCCTGTGCTCAGCCTGACCTCGGACTGGCGAGGGTTTACGGGTCGGTAAGGACGATGGAGGGCCATTGTGCCTTCGTGAGAAGGCTGCCCCTATGCTCAGCTTGACCTCAAACTAGTGACGGTTTACTGGTCGGCAAGGACAATGGCGGGCTGTTGTGCCTTCGTGAGAAGGCTGCCCCTGTGCTCGGCCTGACCTCGGACTGGCGAGGGTTTACGGGTCGGTGAGGACGATGGCGGGCGGTTGCACCTTCGTGAGAAGACAGACCTGAGTTGGTTACTGTTTCATGGACCGTTAATGGCGCTCCGGGGTGCGTGTGACGTTCCAGCTTCCCCGGGGCATTAATGATGTCCTCTAATAATTGCGGCGCTTCAATTCCCCAGGCGCGATGTTGGGCTCCCGTCGCTTGGCTTTCCCAGGGGCCATAATGGCAGGTTTTGGGGGAGTCTATAAATACCCCACGCCCCCGCTGCCATTTCGATCAAATCGGGAGTGGTCCCTGACCCTCGGAGGTGTCTGCCTTGGGAGGACGCCTGATACTTAAAAAATTTCGACTCTGGGAGCCCCGGGTTGGTGGTTACTCTGCCGTCCGGATCTTCTCTTGGGTCGACAGCCCTGATGGGGTTGTTTGCCCAAGAGGGATCGGGACAGGAGAGGTATCGGCCGAAATCCGGGCCCGGGGATAAGGAGCCTCGGGTGGATGGCTAATCTGTCATCACTGTTTGAGGTTTGCTTGAGGGAGCCTCTTGATAGGGGAGAACCTCTGGCACGGGCCGCACCTCTTGACTAGCTCTTGAGAGTCTTGCAGCATGGTTGGCCAATAGTATCCCTGATTTAGAGCCTTTCGAGCGAGTGATCTGCTCCGCATATGGCATCCGCCGATCCCCTCATGAAGTTCTCTTAGGGCGTAACTAGATTCGTCTCTGGCGAGGCAACGGAGGTACGGCTTCCCGTTTGTCAGCGTGTACGAGCGTTTGAAGAGGATGTTGTCAATCACGACGAACCTTTCAGCTCGGATCCTGACCCTCCTTGCCTCGGCTGTCTTCGGGAAGCTTGGTATTGATTAAGAACTTTCGAATGGGGGTGGTCCAGTCGTCCGGGCTGGCGCCATCTTGCACACACATTGCCTCTTGGTCTCGGTCACTGATGCTGGGCCTTAAGAGGATTTCGATGAGTACTGTTTGGTCGAGACCCTCGAAGGAGGAAGAGGCGAGTTTCGATAATGCATCTGCCTGGGCATTCTGCTCCCTGGGGACCCTAACTATCGTGGAGCAGCAGAAGGATGCTAGGAGTCATCGGACCACCGCCAAATACTTAGCCATCCGGTCGTCGCGGGCCTCGTATTCTCCGGTGATCTGATTGACCACGAGCTGAGAATCGCTGAAGGCCCGAACTTGCTTGGCTCCGGCTCGGTGGGCTAGGGTCAGTCCGACAATCATGGCCTCGTATTCCGCCTCGTTGTTGGAGGCCGGAAAGTTGAGGCGGAGGGAGTATTGAAGGAGGAATTGGTCGGGGCCTCGGAGGATGATCCCAGCGCCACTCCCGGTCTCACAGGAGGATCCGTCGACATAGACTTCCCAGGTCGGATCTGACCCTTCAATATCGGGTGGCTCAGAAATGGTGCATTCGGTGTTGAACTCGGCGAGGGCCTGACCTTTGATCGCAGTTCTCGGCTGGTAGCCGATGTCGTACTGACTTAGCTCAGTTGACCACTTGACCAAGCGGCCGGAGTTCTCGGGCCTGTGGAGGACAGTTTTTAATGGCTGGTCGGTCAATACTTGGATGGAGTGAGCTTGGAAGTAAGGGCAGAGTTTCCGAGCCACCATGATCAGGGCGTAGGCCATTTTTTCTATCTTTGCATATCTCGTCTCGACAGGAAGTAGGACTTTGCTTACATAGTATAATGGTCTCTGAACTCCGTCCTCTTCTCGGATGAGGACAGTGCTGAGGGCGCTATTCGAGGCGGACAGGTAGAGCCACAGCGGTTCGTCCGGCTCGGGTTTGCTGAGGAGAGGAGGGTTGGTGAGGTACTGCTTCAGCTGTTCGAAGGCCTCTTGTTGATGGGTGCCCCAATCAAAGCCTCCTTTCCCGCACAGAGCTTTGAAGAAGGGGAGAGACTTCTCCCCCGACTTGGAGAGGAAACGGCCGATGGCCGCCAATCTGCCCGTAAGCCTTTGAACTTCCTTGACATTCCGGGGTGGGGCCATGTCTATTATGGCCTGGACCTTCTCTGGGTTCGCTTCGATGCTGTGCTGGCTGATGATGAACCCTAGAAATTTTCCTGATGAGACGCTGAAGGCGCACTTGGCCGGGTTGAGCATCATGTTGTGCCGTCGGAGGATTTCGAAGGCTTCCTCGAGGTCGGCAACGTGGTCTGGCCCTTCCCGGCTCTTGATGAGCATGTCGTCGACGTAGACCTCCATGTTGCGGCCGATCAGGTCTTTAAATATCTGGTTCACGAGCCGTTGGTAAGTGGCTCCGGCATTTTTCAGCCCGAAGGGCATAACGCGATAACAGAAAAGATCCTGGTCGGTGATGAACGAGATCTTCGCAATGTTCGGCGGGAACATCCAGATTTGATTGTACCCCGAGAAGGCATCCATGAAAGACAGCAGCTCGTGTCCCGAGGTCGCGTCGATCAAAGCATCGATGCTAGGGAAGGGGAAAGGATCTTTTGGGCATGCCTTGTTCAGATCCGTGAAGTCTATACAGATCCGCCACCCCCCGGTTGCCTTTTTAACCATGACGACGTTCGCCAACTACTCGGGGTAGCTGACCTCCTGAATAAACCGAGCGGACAAGAGTTTGTCCACCTCCTCCTTCACAGCTTGCTGCCTTTCCGGGGCGAATTTGTGCCTCTTCTGGGCGACCGGCTTGGAGCCCGGGATGACGCTCAGCCGGTGCATGATCAGGTCTTCGGATATCCCGGGCATGTCGGAGGGCTTCCAGGCGAATAGATCGACGTTGCGACGGATGCAGTCGATTATGCCTGACTTCAAATCTTTGGAGAGCGAGCGGCTCACCCGGAACCACTTCGACTTGTTTGCAGTCCCGAACGGGACCTCCTCCAGCTCGTCGGCCGGCTTCGGGTTGGAACCGTCCTTCTCAGACCCGAGCTCGACGGCGTCGAGGGGGAAGACGCCCCTCCGACGGCGGTCATGTAGCAAGACCGCGCAGTCTCTTGGTTGCCGCGGATAACGCCGACCCCTCGCTCGGTGGGGAATTTTAATTTTAAGTGGTAAGCTGACGGTACCGCTTGAAGGGAGCACAGCCCGGGTCGGCCGAGTATGGCGCTGTACGCCGCCTTGACGTTCACCACCATGAAGTCCATGGATTCGGTCCGCCTGATCGGAGCCGAGCCTTCTGTGACGTCAAGAGTCACAATCCCTTCTATGATGACAGGGACGCCAAAGAACCCGTGCAAGGTGTATCCGGCTGGCTTGAGTTTGTCTCTGGGCAGCTTGAGATTCTCGAAGGATTCGAGGAAAAGGATGTTGACTGAGATGTCGTTATCGACGAGGATCCGGTGAACCTCAAAATTGGCCATGTGGAGGCAAATGACGAGGGCATCGCAATGAGGAAGGCGGACGCCTTCGAGGTCCTCGCCGGAGAAGGAGACAGGTAGCGGTTGTACGCGGGGCGAGGGGAGGTCTTGGATAGCGTTCACCTCTCGGATGAATGCTTTCTGCGAAGTATTCGACTTTTCCCCCATCGGTCCTCTATGGACGCAATGTAAGATGGCATGTTCCCTTGCTTCCTCGGGATCGGGATTGCGCTCTTGGCGGCGGTCCGGAATGTGGGTCGGAGGCGAAGGTCTCCGGTTCCTCGTATCCCTCCGATCCCGTTGGATTTCTCTAGTGAACTCGCGGAGGTACCCCCGGGAGATGAGGGCTTTGATCTTGTCTTTCAGGGCCCGACACTGGTCGGTTTCGTACCCATGATCTCTATGGAAGCGGCAGTAGAAGTGTTGGTCTCGCTTCTTGTTGTTGCTTGGTCGGAGAGGTAGTCGGACAAGGCCTTTATCCTCGATTTCTAAGAGGATGGCGGACACATTCTGTGTCAAGGGGGTGTACCTCTCGAAGCGAGGGACCGGAGGTACCCTCTTCATGCCGACCCCTTCCTTTGCCGCTTTTCTGGCAGGTTCGACCTCGTCGACCTTGCGCTTGCCCTTCCCTGCGACTTCTTTGCTGCCCCCAGGGTTCAGAGCTTCTTCAGCTCGTATGTACTTCTCGACTCGGCTAAGAAGGTCGGGAAAGTCCAGGGGTGGCTTTTTTGCCAAGGAGACCTTCAGCTGGTTGTGTCGAACATTGTGTCGGAAAGCGGTCGAGGCAACCCCGGCGTCGAGGGCAGAGACGGATCTTGCCTCGGCAGTGAACCTCCTGACGAAGTCACGGAGCGACTCCCCCTCCTTCTACCGGAGGTCGAGCAGGGATGCGCTCGTCTTCTCGGCCTTCCTGTTGGTGACGAAGTGGGCCAAGAAGTTGCTTTCAGCTGATCGAACGAGAAGATTGAGCCGGGGGAGAGTTTGGAGAACCACTCCCTGGCCGGACCTTGGAGGGTGGCCGGGAACGCTCGGCACAGTAGGGGATCCGAAGCGCTGTGAATCATCATGAGGGTCTTGAAGCCCTCCATGTGATCAGCTGGATCACCCTCACCATTGTAGGTTTCGAATTGTGGAGGCCGGAAGTTCCGGGGGATTTCTACTTCCAAGATGTTGACGGAGAATGGCGGCCAGGAAGGCCTTCGGCCTAGGACGGGGTTTGGATTCCCGTCACCAATGTGTTCGAGGCGATTCTCCATCTCTAGGAGGCGTCGGAGTACCTCGTCGGTGTGCTCAGGGGGAGGAGTTGGGTCACGGGTGTAGCTCCTTCCCTCGCTTATTTGATGGGGTCGGTCGAGCGTCGTGGCCCTTGGCACCCCGTGAAGGGCCACCATAATCTCGTCTCGGAAGCTCCTGAACTCGGCCCTGGTGACCGCGCCATGGTCAGTAGGGTCGGTTTGTGGCGTCGGAATTCGGCCGATGCGGCTGAGTACCGATGGTCTTTCCCCGGGTGCCGGCCTGGAATAGTTCGGGGCCGAGTTGGAAGCGGTCCTTCCTCTGGCCTGGCTGGCCCTTCGATTCTGGATAACCTGGTGAAGGTCGGGTTCAGCGACATGAGGTGCGCTCCGTTGGGGTCTGGGGTTTGCCCCCGGATTGTTTGATCCGTGATTCCCGTCGAGGTAGTCCTGAAGAGGAGGCCCGTCTCTCCGGACCCTGCGAGCCATGGGAGAGCGGATCGAAGGGAGACCGTTGGTGGCGAGGCTCGGGCTGTCGTCCGCACCGAACAGTTGATGCGGTTCCCACAGACGGTGCCAACCTGATGCGGTTTGTTTTTGGGGGGGAGTGTGGATGCACCAGGTGTGAGTTCGGACTCGATTTGTAATGGTGGAAGGATGCGGTGCCGGACGGTGAGCGGGAGGCTCACTTCGGTACTGGAGGATCGGCTGGGATTGGGATGCCTCGCCTCGCGTACCTGCAGACGGTCTTGGAACACCGGGGTTGATCCCGGTGGCAGACACTCTGATGATCTAGTTAGTCTCTGAGAGAAAGTCGCAGTAACTAGGGTTTTTAGGTGGTAAAAGATTGATTACCTGTAAAGGTGGGAGAGGGCCTGGTATTTATAGATAATCCCAACTGGGTTTGGATCCTTCTGGGGGGTGGGACTGGACCCGAAAGCCCATGGGCCTGACGTGGCAGGAGGCCCAGGGGGTTTAAGGTAGACGTGGCAGTACCATGGGTGGTTTAGGGCTGATGCGGCAAGGCCCTGGGTGGTTTTGGAGCTGACGTGGCGGATCGTGTGGCCCCTGTGCCTCTGGGGGGATCGGATGGCCTAGGTAGCACCAGGTCATTCTTATTCCTTACTATGCTGATGGGGGGACCACGGAACTGGCCGGGATCGGAAGCCTAAGGTCGCGGCAGAACGTTGGGACGAGACGGCTAGTTTCGTGGGGGCGAGTTTATAGGCTCGGCTCCGAGCTCGTGACGGACCGGTGCCGAGCTGGCATGCTATTTGAATGGATTCAATCCTGGGCCCTGGCTGGGCCTTGGGCCGTTTTTACCCCACCTCAGTAATTAACCTTTTTTTGTTTTTCTTCTTCTCATGGTGTTTTTGGAACACAAGTGTATCCAGTGCACCGGTTAGAAAATTTGAGCTTGCTGCGTTGGTGCCACAAATTCCAGCATGGGGGTCAAACTCTGCAAAACTTTACTCATTGGTGAAATATTTTAGATTTACTCTTGTATTACTCGAGAATTACAACGAATTACGAGTAAAGAGAAGGAAATAAATACTTATCTCTGCAAATGATAAATCTTAATAAGTTAAGCGAATAAACGAATGAGTCATATTTTAGTCATATTTAAGATATATATTAGCGGGGGCGAAGCCAGAACAAATTTATCGAGTGGGCCAAGAAAAAATTCTATGACTACATGTAAAAATATAGAGATTTTTTCATAATCTTTAGGGGGGCCAAACAATAAAACTTAGAATTCAGGGGGGCCCAATTATAATTTTTTAAGGGTTTATAAAATTTTCAATAGTGTGAAGGGAGTTTGTGAAAATTTGGGAGGGGGGCGGGCACCCCCGGGCCCTCACTATGCTCCGCCCATGTATATTAGTGCACCACAAAAGAAAAAAAAAACATATTAAAGCAAAGTTATAAGAATAGGTTCGTATTAGATTAAAATTTCTCTGAGCTTCCACCCAGCCATCGTTCTCGTGAGGTGAATGATTCTTTCTTTTCAACTAGTAATTATATATTTTTAAAAAAATCTGTAATTCAGTAAATGAAATCATTTCAAAACATTTGAAAATATTAAAATATTCTCTTAGAAATCTAAAGTGACAAACAATTGTTGGGTTTATGTCTTGCATTCTAAGTTCGATACAAAGACAATGAAGTGAAGGAAGTGATGCATCGATTGGATAAAAGATAAGAAGCAACATCAGAAACAGAAGAAAGTTCAATCGACTGTACAGTCGACTGCATAGCCGACCGTCACCCCCTCAAGTTTGGTTGCAGATCGACTGCACTTTGGGTAGTCGACCGCACGCACCTACTGTTTATGTTCGGGTGCGAGTCTAGGGGATTCGTTTGAAGCACGACTTCTTCTCCAAGTTAGATCATGTGGCTCTTATCGTATATTTATCACTTGAGGAAATATTGATATTGTATCAAGATATCAATCTAGGGGTTCTCTAGATCTCTATATATTATTGTTATTGACCTCCATTGAGAGTCAAAATAGATAGTACTTCATTAAGAGAGTTTGAGAGGTTTAATAATTGTAAATAACTATTATTTTCTGGTGAGGCTTGAGAGATGGTCGTGGTGAGAGTTGTAATATTCTTGTATCTACTCTAGTTGAATAACATCTCAATTTCTTCCCCCCTGGATTAAGGCAAAATCCTCAACCGGGACAAATTTGTGTGCTTTGTTGTGTTTGGTATGATCTTCTATTTGCTCGGTGGTTTGTGTTGACTGTGCACTTAACTCAACAAGAACCTAATTGAAAAGGGAATCAAATTTCCTAACAATTGGTATCAGAGCATCAGGTCAGAAATCTTCCGCATATTCGTGGGTTTGTTCGAGTTCCTTAGAGAAGATGGCAGATCAGATTAAGAAAATCAAACAGTTTGACAGTAAGATCAACTTTAATCTCTAGAAGGTAAATATGTATAATACATTAGTTCTAAAGAGTATGAAGTTAGTCCTAGAAGGAGATAAAGGGAGACCAATCGGCACGAAGCACGAAGTATGAGAATTGGGGGGAGATTTGTTCAAAAGCCTTGGGTTTAATCCAGATGTCATTGACGAGCGAAGTCAGGTTGCAACCTCATGGAGGAGCGAAGTGCGGCAAGTTTGTGAGCAAGACTCAGAACTGACTATTTGGAATCGCCATTACAGGATTAGAAGCACCAGAAAACAAAGTTGTTGGGTTACTCAATGAAGAAAAATACCGCTCTTCTAGATTATACAGTGGAGTTCAATATGGAGTTATCTGAACTAAGGGCGATAAACACAGATGATCTAAAATCTTCCAATTTGATATATTGACTACCAAATTCAACCAACTTGATAACCATGCTAGATGGAAAATCTACCAAGGAGAAGTTTTCGGTAGCATGTATGATTGAGAGCTTGAAAGATGATGCACTTAGAAGAAGAATCAGAAATTGGTGTTTACTTCTGTGAGTTGCTTGGAGGTGGATGGTACTTAGAAGGGCAAGTGCACGTGTGGTTAGGATTTGTTGTTATCATTGCAGAGGAGTTGGGCATTGCAAGAAGGATTGTTACAAGTAGTTAAGTTGGAGGGGCGTCAAATCCAGTGCCGCTGAATCAGGTGATAGCTTAGACAAAAATCTTGTTTCAGATTCTATAAATGTGTATTCTGGCTGTATCTTGATTCGGGAACTTCTTCTCATATATGCTCCGAGAGGGAGATGTTTTCTACTTACAAGTTCGCAAGAGATTGTCATTGTATGAGAACAGTGGTTGGTGATATTTGTGAAGTAGTGGGCAAGGAAACAGTCGAATTGGAGGTACTAGATGGAAATGGTTACACACTAAAGAACGTTATGCATATTTCTGAGTTGAAACCGAATCTTATATTCTTGGGAACTCTTGAAGCACGAGGTTGCAGATATATAGCTCAAGGTGGAGTTTTATCGATTTGGGAAGGCTGTCGTAAGGTGATGAAGGGAATGAGGGGTGTTGAGCACAACCTCTGCAAGTTTTATGGAAACGGAAAAGCTTGCGAAAGAGCTTCGAAGCCTTACGTTCCTAAAACACTATCTAGTTTGCCGTTACTAGAATTATCCGAGCGACACTACGACGTTCGAATATCGTCGAAAGGTGGAGAGTGCCTCAGGATAGGTGGAGTTCATGCGGTGGGCGGAGCTTCTGTGTCAATGCCTATGGGGGTGTACCTTTAAGGGGTATTTCAATTGGAAAAAAAGGGTGGAGATAGATTCAACAAGCAGAAGAAGTCACATAACCGAGTTGTTTGCAAGAGAAGAATAAAAGAGTCTAGAATATTTAAATCATACAGGTATGGATTCATAGTATGCAATCCAACGTGGAGATTTTTGGGAGTATATTTTGCATACTAAGTTTGATACGAAGACGATGAAGCGAAGGAAGTGATGCATCGATCGGATGAAAGATGAGAAGCAACAACAACAACAAAAGAAGGTTCGGTCGACTACACAGTCAACCGTCACCCCCTCGGGTTTGGCTGAAGTCAAATGCGGTCGACTGCACTTTGGGCAATCGATCACGCACGGCTACTATTTGTGTTATTGTGCGGATCTAGGGTATTCGTTTGAAGTCCGACTTCTCTTCCAAGTTAGATCGTACGACTCTTATCATATGTTTATCACTTCAGAAAATATTGGATGGCTATTGTATCAAGATATCAAACTAGGGTTTCTCTACATATCTATATATTATTGTAATTGGCATCCATTGAGAGCCAAGAGAGAGAGAGAGAGAGTACTTCATTGAAGAGAGTTTGAAAGGTTCTCCAATTGTAAACAACTAGTATTTTCTGGTGAGTCTTGAGAGAGGATCGTAGTGAGAATTGTAATATTCTTTTATCTTCTCTAGTTGAATAACATCTCGATTTTTTCTCCCCCAGATTAAGGCAAAAGTCCCAACCGAGACAAATTTGTGTGCTTTGGTATATTTGGTGTGATTTTCTATTTGCTTGGTGGTTTGTGTTGATTATGTCGCTTAACTCAATAAGATCCTAATGTTAGAACTTGAATTTCATAAATTAGAAAATGCTAACAATATTTGTGAAGAAATAAAATTACAGGGAATAAAAGAAGAAACCAGACACTTCAATACAGAGTCGAGATTAAGATTTCTGTCCTTAAATCAAAATTTGCCCCGTAGTGTGACGGTGGTTAACGAATTTCCTCCCAGGATACAACTGTATTACCTTTCCTTGAAGAGTGGAACCCTAGCTTCAGAGATCTCAGCGAACCGGTAGCTGTGTTGTACTCTCAGACTTTGACTCAGAGGAAGAAGAAGAAGAAGATTAAGAATTTTAAGACTTTGTGTACTGGTAGACAAAAATTACTGGTCTTATAGGAGAAGGGGAGTAACTAAAGGGTCCATTACTCTGTAATAGCAGAGTAATAGTCCATTACTCTGTAACAGTAGAGTAATGGTTCAAAACTGTAACTCAACAGTAAACTGGGGAAAATTTTGGAACGGGGCAAAAATATATAGGCTAGAGCCAACCCAGACTAGACCAGACCAAGCCGAAGCCGAGGCCGAGGCTGGGGCCGGGCGCGCGCGCGCTTGTGTGTGTTTGTTATTTTGGCTGGGTCTCTCTCCACTACACGTTAGTGGTTATCCCAGGGCTACGCCCTTTAGTCCATTTCTTTAGCTTATATACTAGAAAAAATCTTTCCCATTTTCCGATGTGGGACTATCCATTCTAACTGTCCAAGTTAGTACATTTTGAGTACCCAACTTTGGACCTACATTTCTCATTCATACGGAAACCGTTTTTGGCAAGTGAGTACATTACGGAATAGTACTCAACGAGAGGAACGTAATCCAATCAATTTCCAGTACCGTTGGTGGCTGGATCCCACCAGAATCCGGACCGGAATATATGCCACCCCACATGAATGGAAATAACCAGACCATGCAATCCAGACACGACAGAAAAAGACATGACATAAAAAGACACTGAGATTACAATCAAAAAATCATTGCATCAGGAATGGTAGTAATTTTTCAACTTTGAACCACTCTTAGTGAGTAGCCATCGGATTCACTTGACCAGGTAGTGAACATGATGTCTTGAACTACCCGGGCTTTGATGTGAACTTAGACAATAACTATCACAGTTTCATCTCCTCACAGAACTAAGTTCTCTTGTTGTGTTCATTTTGGCCTTGAACAATCCTGGTTAATCGTGAGTGAACTTGGAGAATGTAGCCTCTCTTCATTATCCTAGAAACGGCCTCATTTCACACTTACAAGGTGATTACCCATAAAGAGTATCCTGCCATACCCCCCTTTTATTTCAAAGCTATGAGAATCATTAAAAGCCAAGCTTATCCTAACTCTTTGCAGGCAGCACTATTTTATCATCCTAAGAGTGAGTACGAGATTTTAATATCTCAGTGCTCACGTTGATTCAATAAGATTTAGTTGTCCCCTTGAACATAGATCTTGGGATCTCCAATTTCTAGGTAGGATTTCCATCTAGTATCCTCTTTCGTCATAGACTTTAAACACATTCCTCTCGATGATCTCACAACTTACCTCGTGATAAACCTTTAGTAAATGGATCTGCTAGGTTGTCGGCCGATTTTATATACTCTATAGAGATTATTCCATTAGAGAGTAGTTGTCTAATGGTTTTGTGTCATCTTCTGATATAAAGAGATTTACCATTGTACATACAACTCAGTGCCCTTGCTATAGCCGATTGGCTATCATAGTGTACACATATAGCAGACATCGGTTTTTCCATATGGGAATATCCTCTAAAAAGTTTCGAAGCCACTCTACTTCCTCTGCCGCTTTGTCTAAAGTAATAAACTCAGATTCCATGGTGGATCTGGCTAGTAACGTTTGTTTAGAGGATTTCCATGATACAGCTGGACCACCAAGAGTGAAGACATACCCACTTGTGGATTTTGAGTTCTTGGAGTCCGATATCCAGTTGGCATCATTGTAGCCTTCTAGTATTGCTGGATATCTGGTGTAATGCAACTCATAACTCTGAGTATGTCACAAGTAGTTTAATACTCTAGTTATTCCTTTCCAGTGCCTTCGTCCTAGATTACTTGTGTAGCGGCTCAGTACATTTACTGAATGTGCCAAGTCTGGTCTTGTATAATTTGTTAATTACATCAGACTACCGATTACACGTGCATATTCCAATTGTGATATGTTGTCACCCGTGTTTTTGAACAAGTGAAGACTGGGATCTACTGGACTTTTGGCAGTCCCATTGGAGTAATACTTGAATCTTTCAAGTACTTTCTCAGCGCAATGAGCTTGAGACAGAGTAATTCCTTCAGACGTCCTGAAACTTTGATTGTCATTATTGCAATCAATAATGAGCATGTTATCTATGTACATATACACCAAAATGCATCCATTTGGAGTATCTTTGATGTAAATACACTTATTACATTCATTTATTTTGAAACCATTTGACATCATAATATTGTCAAATTTTGTATGCCACTACTTGGGAGCGTGTTTCAGTCCGTACAAGGATTTTACAGTCCTGCACACCTTGTTTTCCTGTTCAGGAACTACGCAACCTTCTGGTTGTTTCATGTATATTTTTCTTCTAAATCCCGATTTAGAAATGCGGTTTTGACATCCATTTGATGTATTTTGAGGTTACGTAGAGCTGCAATAGCTATCAGTATTCTTATGGAAGTTATTCTTGTGACCGGAGAATAAGTATCAAAAAAGTCTAGGCCTTCTTTTTGCCTAAATCCTTGTACCACAAGTCTCACCTTATGTTTCTCTATTGAACCATCTAGTTTCAATTTTTGCTTGAAAATCCATTTGCTTCCTAAAGCTTTACACCCAGAAGGCAAATCGACCAATTCCCATGTATGATTTTGCATAATGGAGTCTATTTCACTTTTTATTGCTTCCTTTCACATAGGAGCATCAGGCATAGACATGGTTTTCTTGAATGTTCTGGGCTCATTCTCTAACAGAAAGACCGTTACAAAGTCAGGACCAAATGACTTTGATGTTCTAGCTCGTTTACTTCGTCTAGGCTCATCAATATCATGTCTTGGTTCATCAACCGAAGTGCTTGCATTCCCTTATTCACATGTACGTTTAGGATACGTAGCATTCTTGTACGGAAACACGTGTTCAAAGAAGGAAGCATTCCTTGATTCCATTATTGTATTCACATGGATGTTCTGTATATCTGATTTATATACTAAGAAACGATATGCACTACTGTTGTGTGCATAGCCTATGAATATGCAATCAATGGTCTTAGGTCATATTATGACCTGTTTTGGATTAGGTACTGCCACTTTTGCCGGACATCCCCAAACTTTGAGGTATTTATACGAAGGTACATTACCTTTCCACAGTTCGTATGGTGTCTTGGCAGTTTTTTTGTGAGGTATTTTATTGAGAATATAGTTGGCAGTCAGCAATGCTTCCCCCCACATGTTTTGGGATAACCCAGAATTTAACAATAAGGCATTCATCATCTCCTTTAGAGTTCGGTTCTTGCACTCGGCGGTACCGTTTAATTTAGGTGAGTAAGGAGCAGTTATCTAATGAACTATTCCATGCTCAGTGCAGAATATATTAAATGGTGCATCATATTCCCCTCCTCTATCACTTCTAACGGTTTTAATCGTTATGTCAAGTTGATTCTCAACCTCAAGCTTATATTCCTTGAATTTATCCAAAGCCTCATTTTTGCTATGTAACAAGTATATATAACAGAATTTTGTGCAATCGTCTATGAATGTCACAAAATACTTTTTGCCGCCTCTGGTCTGCACGTATCTTAAATCACACAGATTTGTGTGAATTAGACCTAGAGTTTCAGTGTTTCTTTCTACAGAACGTAATGGAGTTTTAGTGAGTTTGACCTCTGTGCAAACTTCACATTTTTCGCAGTTGTCTACCTTAAATTTTGGTAGTAAATTCATGTTAATTAATCTACGCATAGAATTGAAATTAACATCGTCTAGTTTTTCATACCAAACAGAAGAAGACTCAAAAACATAAGCCACATGAGTAATTTTATTAATGTTGGGAACAACAGGAACAACAGATTTTGGGATGACTGTCATTAGATTAAATTTGAACAGTCCATCCTTTACATATCCTTTTCCCAAGTACACCCCATTCTTAGACAATACAAAATTATCAGAAGCAAGAACAACCTTAAATTCATTCTTGCTTAACAAAGATTCTGATACCAAGTTCTTTCTAATATCTGGAACGTGCAATACATTTGTTGGTGTTGGTTCCTTGCCTGAAGTCATCTTCAGCACTATCTCCCCTATTCCTACAATTTTGGAGGTGGAAGAATTTTCCATGAATAACTGTTCATCCTTGTTGCACTTTTGGTATGAAGTGAACATTTTCTTGTCCGAACAGACGTGCTTGGTGGCCCCAGTGTCGTTCCACCACTTACGAGGATTGCTCCCCACCAAATTCACCTCTGATACAACGGCACAGAGGTCCAAGTCAGAGAGACCAGTGGACAAGTTCTCAGCTTTGTGTGCATGGAATTTGTCATTCCCCTTTGCCTGTCCAGTTCCAACAAGGTTGTTGTCCTTGCTACGGCATTCAGAGATTTTGTGCCCCAGCTTACGACACTTATGGTATTTTCCAACAAACCTCTTTGCTGTAGGTTTTTTGTTTGAGGCCCGTGGCAAGAACTTTCTCTGCTTGTCCTTCTGTTCGTGCTCCCCATGTTGGCCTTTTCTATGGACTGATTTCCTTAGGACCTGTCAGCCTTGCGATTCTCCTCTTCGATCCGCAACCTGACAATCAGGTCCTCAAGAGACATCTCCTTTCGCTTGTGCTTGAGGAAGTTCTTGAAGTCCTTCCATCTAGGTGGAAGCTTCTCAATGAACGCTGCAACCTAGAATGGTTCACACAGTGTCATGTTCTCTGTAGCAATTTCGTGCATGATCACCTGTAGTTCCTGAATTTGACTCACAACTGTCTTGGAGTCAACCATTGTGTAGTCCAAAAATTTGCCAACTACAAACTTCTTGGAGCCGACATCTTCTATTTTGTACTTCTTCTCCAAAGACCCCCACAGAAGTTTGGAAGTCTTGAAGACACAGTAGACATTGTAGAGCGGGTCTATAAGCCGTTCAGGATGTAGTTTCTGCAGAGGTAATCACCTTGAGTCCATGCATCAACCTCAGCAACGGAGTGTGCATCCATATGTGCAAGCATAGGGGCCGTTTCAGTGAGAAACCTATCCAGCTTCAAGGTGATCAGGTACAACTGCATCTTCTCTTGCCACTTCTTGAATCCAGTTCTATTGAACTTTTCTGATTTTTCTCCCACAGTGATATGTGTGGGCAGAACGACCGTTTGTGTCGCAACCGATTGTACAGTCACATTTTGGGTCACTGGTGTTTGTTCACTGATAAGTCCACTGACATTATCGTTTTATGTGTTTTCCATGTTCTGAAATAATTGAAATAGAATTGTTAGTTGTTTTGCTTTTTCGAAATGATAACAGTACCTGTAATTAATCTTCACAAAAACTGTTAGAATATAGGAAAAATTCTACTTTAAGATTGTTAGAACTTGAATTTCATAAATTAGAAAATGCTAACAATATTTGTGAAGAAATATAATTACAGGGAATAAAAGAAGAAACCAGACACTTCAATATAGAGTCGAGATTAAGATCTCTGTCCTTAAATCAAATTTTGCCCCGTAGTGTGACGGTGGTTGACGAATTGCCTCCTAGGATACAACTGTATTAACTTTTCCTGAAGAGCAGCACCCTAGCTTCAGAGATCTCAGCAAACCGATAGCTGTGTTGTACTCTCAGACTTTGACTCAGAGGAAGAAGAAAAAGAAGGTTAAGAATTTTAAGACTCTGTGTACTGGCAAATAAAAATTACTGGTCTTATAGGAGAAGGGGAGTAACTGAAGGGTCCATTACTCTGTAACAGAAGAGTAATGGTAGCAGTTACAGAATTTGAAACGCCTCAACAGTAAACTGGGAAAAATTTTGGAGCGGGACGGGCTGGGCGCGTGTGTTTGTTATTTTGGCTAGGTCCTCTCTCCACTACACGTTAGTCCATTTATTTAGCTTATATACTAGAGAAAATCTTTCCAATCTTCCGATGTGGGACTATCCATTCCAACTGCCCAAGTTAGTACATTTCGAGTACCCAACTTTGAACGTACATTTCTCATTCATACGGAAACCGTTTTTTGCAAGTAAGTACATTACGGAATAGTACTCGACGAGAAGAATGTAATCTAATTAATTTTCGGTGCCGCCAATGGCCAGAGTCCACCGGAATCTAGTCCTGAAAATATGCCAAAAACTATTTTCAACAACTATCAGAAGAGAGAATCAAATTTCCTAACAATAATTTGGGAAATAAAAGAGAGGGGGAAATAAAAGAGAGGCTAGAATAAAATACATTTTGGGATGGAAGAAGTACCAGAAAATTAACTGTTCATAAGCCGACACCACTTGATATTGAGTTAAGGCTCAAAAAGTGTATATATATGTAGAACAGGAAAAGACAAATACGAGATACAGAGTACACTTAATGGACGAAGGGAGAGAGAAAACAGAGGTAAAAGTGGAGAAAATAGGGGGGGAAATGTTGTCAAACAAGTCTGATATTTTTTCTTATCCAATCCCTGTCAACATCAAAGATCAGTGTGAAACTCGGAGGGCAATTGGATAATCTTTCGATAATGTGAGCTTTACAGGACGTCCAGTATAAATATATATATTGAGCTAGGGGCGGCATTACAATGAAACCTTATGTGATTTTTGCGATTCCAAATAGTCCACAGAAAGTAAGAAACATGAGTTGCAGAATTTGATGTGTTCTTCCTAGGATGAATGTTATTGAGTTGTTTTTAAAGGTCTTGGTATGACTCAAATTAATCCCCCCCCCCCCCCGGGTGCCTCTCTCTCTCTCTCTCTCTCTCTCTCTCTCTCTCTCTATATATATATATATATATATATATATATATATATATATATATATATATATTATATATAATTAGTAATATAACGAAATACATTACGTGAAGGATGTTCCTAAAAAAATAAATGTTGGAAAGCATAATTACACAACAAAAATTATAAATTTCATTTATCCCTCCCCCAAGCTACAATTGTGGTAGACAAAACTTGCAATATGTTTTTCAATCCCATAAATGTCATGTAAGAAAAGTCTTTATCAATCACACCAGTAACGACTCATCTATCAAACATAACAATGACGATTCACAAATTCACTACTTGGCAACAACTCACCATACACCACTCCAGCAATGACTCCCCATACACCATTTGGTAACGCTTCACCAGTACAACCCTCTGGAGACGACTTGCATGTTTACTACACTGACAATGACTTTCTTTTACACCCCTTTGGCGACGACTTGCCTCTTCTCTACCCGGGTAATGACCTGCTCGTTTACCGCCACGGTGACAGCTTGCCCATTCTCCATTTCGATGATGACTCGCCCGAACGCCGAGACGCCACATTGGCGACAACTTGCCCATCTACCGACATGCAACGGTTTCGTACCTCTCACTATGAAAATAACTTGCACATCCCCTCAAAATAGCAACGACTCACACAATCACCTCAATAGTGACTACTTGCACATCTGTTTCAATTGCCACAGCTCGTACATCAACCACCATGTCGACAACTTGCACATCTACCATAATGACGTCGACTTGTTCATCGGCCACAACGGTGAGGACCAGTACATTCACCAACATCAATCGACATAAGCTTCTTTCAATTTCAAAGCCGATGACTCATCTGTCAAACATAATTGGTGACGACTCACTCATCTCTAACAGTTGAGATCTACTCTCACAATCGGCTCACCTAGTAAGGAGTCAAACATCATCTAGATGCCCACCCTTTTTTCAAAAATATCTTCTTTCAAATTTGAAAATGCAAGTCAAATTTGAGATTGAGAAAAGGTTGGACCGACCTGAAAATTGTTTCAAATTTTGAAAAACAAAAATCAAAAGGTTTAAACAGTAGTGGGGGTTTAGGGTTAATCAGGTTTAGGAGGTTTAAATAGTAGGGTTTTGGGTTTTGGGTATTTGGATAGCGGGTCTGAGTGGGATCCAACAAGAGATTGACTCAAAATTCATTATAATTAGGAAAAATGAAATAGATGAGATAAAACAGTCCATTCTTCATGAAGAACGATAATTCAGAGCAGATACGAACAATGAAATTGAAAATAAATATTGGCACAAAAATTGAGTTGAAACAAATAAAATGATTTTATTAAAACTGGAATAAAATACAGATCTCAAATTGATGGACAGAGTACAAGGAATGGAAATACAGTAGAAAAATACAGATACGGAAAATAGGAGTTACAGACGAGGTCAAATGCAGATTTCTTGAAGAAACTGACGCGGTGAGTTTGTAGAAAAGACTCATAACTGACTACTCCGGTTCATCTTTATTAGATCGGATGCATTGGAAGAGGAAGTTATTCCGTTTATCTATGAATGAATGTACCGATCTCCAAGACCACATTACAGAGGTCAATAAGGTGTTATCTGAACTTAAGGCGATCAACGCATATGTGTGTAAGGAAGATAAAGCTTTCAACCAGATATATTCACTGTCAGATTCGTACGAGCCTTTGATCACTATCATGCTACACGGTAGATCTACCAAGGAGAGTATTTCGGTCGATGGTGTAATCAAAGCATTGAAGGAAAATCAACTTAGGAAGGATACCCATAAATCATCATCGTCTATTCCTACAAGTTATCTAGCAGTGGATAGTCCTTCGGGGGGAAGACAAAGTGCTTTTCAAATGGATTCGATCCGTTGTCGATATTGCAAGAGGCTAGGGCATATCAAGAAAAACCGTTGGAAATTGTAGAATCAGGAGAGCGCAAAGAATGAGAGTTCAGCTGCTAATGTGGTTAGTGCTTTTGATTCGGGTGGTTCGTGTCTTCTTATTTCAAATTCTTTAGAAGTGGATTCTAGTTGGTTTCTTGACTCAGGGAGTTCTTCTCATAAGATAATTGTTTTCTACTTATAAGTTTACTACGGGGCGTTCTGGGGAGATTTTGAAGTAGTGGGTGATGAGACAGTTGAGTTGAAGATGCCAGGTCTAAATTTGTTCACTTTAAAGGATGTTTTGCATGTTCCTCTACTGAAACAGAATCTGATTTCCTTAGGAACTCTTGATGCATGGGGCTGCAGGTACACAGCTCGATGTAGAGTTCTGTCTGTTTTTTAAGGTTGTCGTGAAGTGATTAGAGGTATAAGAATGGTAGGGCCAAGCCAACACAATCTCTACAAGCTTTGGAGAATTCGAAAATCCTGTGCAGGGGTTGATAGTTTTTTTTCCATTATCCCGGCAAGCTCAGCTAGTTTGCCGCAACTAGAATTATCGAGACGATACCACGACATTCGAATATCGTCGAGAGGTGGAGAAAGCCTACGGGTAGGTGGAGTTCGTGCGGAGTTTGGCAACTTCGTGAGTATATCTACGGAGGTGTGCCTTTGAGGGGCGACACTGGATTCGGTGAGATTGGGTAGAGATTATTTCAACTAGAAAAATAAGCTATTGTTCTAAGTTTTCTTTGCAAGTGGAATTTGTTAGAGTTTGGAGATGAGTAACACATCATGTGATAACACTCGTATGCAGTCCAAAGTGGAGTTTGTTAGGATTGTGTCTTGTGTACTCGTTGTTCAAATTAAAGGTAATATGAAGCACGGAGGTCGAAGCATCGAAGTGAGTAGAAGGAGAAACTACAGCAGCAAGGGTGTAGGCTAGTTGCGGTCGACTGGTCATGGCACCCCCCGACCGCTCATTGTACATGCATTGTTCGAGAGTGGTACGGTCGACCGGTCTTGTTGGACGGTCGACCGCCAGCGGCGCTGATTCGTTTTTGGGCTTCGATTTGTTAGGTCGGTTTAGCCCAATCTTTAACTCCAAGTTAGATCGTGCGGCGCCTATTCAGTTACTTCTTTTTCAGGTTATATCTGACGACTGAGGATCAAGATTAGACCTAGGTTTTCTCTCTATTCTTCTATATATATTGTAAACTCCTCCAATATGAGATAGAGTACTTCATAGATTCTTTTCTCCATTGCAAAGAGAGACTCGAGAGAGAGATAGTTCTTGGTGGGTGAGTTTAATTTCTTGTGTCAAGTGAATCAGTAACTCCTTGTAATCTCTTCTAGTTGAATATCAGATCTCCGTATATTTCCTCCTGGATTAAGCAAAAGCTAACCGAGATAAGTCATCGTTATTGTGTTTGTGTTAGTTTGGTGAATCTACTTGCTTGCTCAATTTATTCGCCTCGTCTACTTCGACTTCCTCATTACTCTAATTTGTTCCGCTGCGACCAGAGGGCGTTTGTTGATGCCCCAATCCCAACATGATGGTGATATCATTCACCGGTGAACCAGCCGTGCCCCATCTTGTGGGCACATTTGTTTTCCCCCAAAAGAGGGGGCCAACCTCTTCTACTCCTCTCGCCGACTTCACCGATGATCAAACCACCACTCACAGAGGTGGTGGCTCTTCTACTCCACACGTCGACTTCGTAGACGAACAAACAACCGCGCACGTAGGTGGTGGGAGGGATGGGGGAGGGGAGGAGAGGAGGACGATCCCCTCCCTGAGCTCAAACACACACAGAGAGAGAGAGAGAGAGAGAGAGAGAGAGAGAGAGAGAGAGAGAGACTCATTCATATTACAGCCATCAGAATAGTTGCAAATCCTTTCCGTTATATAACGACGAATAGTACTCAATTGGTAAGGGCAGCCAAGGCCACTTGCAAAATATATGCATAAATTACTAGATCACAGGCACGTGCATTATCCTTTTCCGAATATTCTCCTCATCCATTCAATATTTGCATCCCAATTACAACATATATGGCTTGATATACATTGTGCATGGTTCCCACTTCCCACAAACATAACACCAAATTACTCAACAACTTTCATTTCATTTTTCCTTCTTGTTCTTAAACATGCATTTACAAACGAAGCATCAATAACTGATTTTTTTTCCATCAGTATTTCTGCGTTTATGTTAATGACACCTTTCACAGACTTCAGCAACTGATGCGAAAACTTCAGATACATAAATGAAATCCACCAATTATTAATTTGGTGGAGTTTAGTTTCAACTGATTGAACAAGTCTAGGGGTGATTGGCGACGCCATTCTGTGACCCCTTGCCGACCTTATTGTTATTATCTCCAAACACGACCACTTCTGAGAGACCTGTCTCGGCCTTCCTCTTCCGCGCTTCCATCTGTTCTTTGGTTGTTTTATAGTAAATGATGTGTAACACTAGCTGAGCCATTGCAAACAGCACTCCAAGCCCGTTCGGAATCTGATGCCAAGAAATATATATTTATTATTTGTTTTTAATGTTTTATTAAAAAAAAAATAATGAAACATAGCCAGATCTACAAATAATGAATTATGAAGAGATATATATAGAAAGTACGGACAGTAATGTAGAGATCGAAACGGATGAGGGCGTAGGTAGTCCAGCAAAGGCCGTTGAAGAAAGAAGCGAGTGAAAGGAAAAGAGGCATGAACTCCACACTTTTCGTCTGGATCACCAGTTTCTGCGCCACGTGAAATAAACCAAGTACCAAAAATGATCAGTGGTAATTAACTGAATAATTTCTAAAATGAGTTAGTTGGTGTATCATGACTCATGAGTGCAAGTTATTCATCTTCACCAAAATCAGGTGACTTGTTGATTTCACAAAAAAAAAATTATATCAAAATACACTCATTTTGTAGCTTCAAACTTAATGAAAGTTTACTGGACCCATAAAATGTTCTTGAGATTTCAATTATGTGATGGTCGACCTACCATTTGTAAGTCCTCTATTTCCTTTCATGCTTTCGTTTTTGTTGTTTATAAATGTCACACCAAGTTATGTATAAGTTATTCTTTCTGAAATTTAGCTATTTTTATTTCAAGAACTAAAAGTAATTAGAAATATAATTACATGTTGGTGTGATACGGTGTCAAGCAATTATAGGGGGAACAAGATATCAATTTTGCGAAAGGGACCAGCTATGCATGCATATATGTAAATATACATTTATGATCATACACATAACAAACATGCAATTGCTAACTAAAGATCATGCAAAGCATATGATACTTCTTTTTTGCAATAACCATTGCTTGGAATATGGTAGATGCATTGCGCCGTGCTCGTAGAGGTAGGTCGATATTTGGCTAATAGTACACATCTTTTAAAGTTAGGATAATGTTGATTGTACTGCAAAACAAAAGTTATATGCCACTTTGGAGAAATTGAATTAGTTTTTTATGGGCCATATATTAGCCCTACATCATTCTTGCAGCATAAAAATAGTATGACTTTTAGAATACTATTAAAATTATTGAATTGAATAGCATTGATTAATTATTAGTTTCTTAAAATATATCACTCGGTAAAAAAAATCATATAGAAGGAATGTGAGATTAACATACCATGACGGATAAGGGAGCGGCATACATCATGGTACCGAAGAACACACACAAAATTCCAATGATCAATGACCTCATCGCGATAGTGTGGGTAAAAATTATGACAAGAAGGCCACTGAGTGCTACAAAAACAATCTCCGACACAAGTATGGCGACAACGCGGAGCCTATTGGAGCCATGAGAGTAGATAATGAAGAGGAGGACATAGGAGAGCTCAATAACCAACCCAGAGCCATTGATGGTTAAGACCAAAGTGCTGTGTGGGTGAACCAAAGGGAGGCCATACACCACCCAAAGCATGCAGTTGAGCAGAGTTGCCAGGTATGGCACTGCTGAGAATTGCTCAACTGAACCTTTCTTCCAAATCCTGTTAAAAGTTGGCCTGCAATTTAAAAAAAAAGAAAAGAAAGATAATTAAAGTCTGAATTATATACATATTAAGAGAGATTATCGAAGGAGAAAATAAAAGACATCCATGCTTACACTGGTGACAAAAATAGGACCAGAGCTATCACATTTCCTGCAATAAAAACAAAGAAGAAATTGATCAGTGTACATATATTTTATATATTGAAATCATCTCTGTTTTGAGATTTTACTTGATTTATGTCGCAGTTTTAGTTTTTTCGGGCACATATTCTTCATGTTTTTATTGGAATAACTTTGTCAAAGAATAAAATCCATAAGAAAAAATATATTAATTCCATGAGAATTATCTTTATCTGACAGGAATGGAGTAACTAATAGAAAAAATGATAATTTGATAGAATAATATATATTTAATAGTTGGTAAGACAAGAGAAACAAATTCGAGATTTACTACCAATAACATTAATTAAAAGTAATCATTCTAGAAACTGTCGAGAAACTGTCTAGACTCGGGCACGTAGTCACTTCTTTGTTTGAGTATTTTGAGGGGTTGATGTTAATCCCGAGTTTGATGTATCTTTTCTTTAAGCTTTTGTTGCTCTAGGTTATCTGGGGGGGACTTGTAATGCTCGTAGGAGAGGAAGATTTGTAATATGAATATTTTGTGATTTCGTTAATCGTTCATTAATGAAATCAGTGACTGAGTTCACTTTATTCTCAAAAAAAAAAAAACATTAATTAAAAGTAATCATTCTACAATTGACCTAATAGCAGAGAAAAAAGCAGAGAGAACAAGGTAGGAAAACAAATTACTATTCTTTTGAGAAATTACCTCTCCTCTAGTAAAAACATTAAAGCTTAAGAACAGAAAAGAGTACTGCAGAAAAGAGTGTGCATGTAAATTTCTCGCAGAAAGGATATGAGAGTGGTCTCTCGACTTAAATTTCTTTTCTGAATCAAAATCAACCATACAAAATACCATGCATGAAAGTTCCACGAGTAGCGAATTACCTAGAATTCCAACACAAGTTCGGATAGTGTCTGCCGAAACCATGGCTGCTCAAAAGCTAATTAAGCTAACGGAAACTAAGCAAGCAACCCTAGCTAGCTAGTTGTAGGAAGCTAATGAAGAAGAAATCCTAGCTCTTGGATAACTGTAATTGAGTGAATGAGTATGGTGAAGGGAGGGGGGGTGGGTTTATATAGGGAGAGGGTTTGGATTTGGTACTATTATTATAATTAATATTATGACCTCTAACTTGATATCCAAACCTCAAGCGAATCCCATATCATTTACGGGTAAGATATTCATTGGGCCCAATCAGATTTTAAATTGCAACAGTTCACAGTTCACAGTTAGCAAGGCAAGGTGTAAAGAAGGCATGTGTCCACGTCCACCTCGCTCTTATATATTTAGATTCCCGAGTGTCTACAGTGTACCCACCTCCCATTTTACCTTAAACTGGTATTCAGGATAGTGATGGGCTTGCACCGAGGCCACCATAGTTTGTTCTTCCTCCTGCGCCAGCTTGAACTTAAACTCTGCTTTTCGAAAAAGGACTCGGTTAGATTTGACCCGTCTCTGTGCTTCTCACATTTTTTAAACATGCATGATTTTTAGAAGTACACAGACCACTCTATTTCATTAAAGATATTTAACGAATCCCAGGCGGACATCAAAATAGAAAATCAAAACATTAACATTATAGACCTACGTACCTACCATTAAGCTGCTAAAAATGGGGCACGACAGAATATAGGGGTGAAATGTGATTAATAGCGTAAGTTCTGGAAAGAACACGAGGTTACTCTACGTAATGTGCATACTAAATATACACAACTAGTTATGTACGCTATACAATTCATGATGCTTCCAAATTTTCATGTTTATGTAACCAGCATCTACTTTCAATGAGACTGATAAAACCCATCTCTAGTTCTTCTATTCATGCCGTAAGGTTTTCCTTAAATCATCGGTTGTTATGCATTAAACGGTAGCTTTATCGATCTTTTTTACTTAGCTAATGCTCTATTTCGTCAATCTTTCTTGACTTAAACGTGAGGGATTAACTCCACCTTTTGACTCAAAACTACAATCCAAAAATGGTTCAACTCATTCATATTTTGATAATTTTCAACTCTCCATCTATAAGGTCAGAAAAGCATTCCATAACAATTAATGTGATGAGAGTCGATAACAATAAGTGTGATGAGAGAAAGGGCACAATGTTGACTTATTTAGTTCATATTGGAGGGATGCCTGAGGTTTCTCTCGTACCAATGGACTTGTAGGTGACTTATGTGTTACCGTTGGGGGCGATGGCAACTGTAGTTGCAGATGACAGTGACAATGGACAGTGGTCAAGCTAGGGAATGAGAGCAAGAGACAAATTTTGTCATATTCAGATCAGATTAGTGGGTGCCTGGGGTATCTCTCGTGTCATTGAGCTTGGAGATGACGTTTGTATTTCTATTGGGAGTGATGACAGTTGTGATTGCGAGTAGCGGCAACTATGGACGGTGTACAAGCGAGGGAATGAGAGAAATGGCTAATTTTAACCTATTCAGGTCAAATTGGATTAACGCGTGGAACTTTCTTTGGCTCGGTTGGTGGACAAGTAGGATTATGTTTTGTTGTATTATTTGATTGTTTATTGTTATTATTTTTTGTAGGGAATTCCCCTATTTGGGTCGAGTTCTTTTATTTGCGGAGTATGAGTTCCATGACTCAGCCTGTTGAGTTCTGATATGGCTAAAAATGGGATTAAATCGGGACCATTCAAATTAGACACGAATCTTAAAGCTCAGGGGTAAAACGGTAATTTCACCTACAAACGGGTCTGAAATGGGAACTGGAACTTTCTTCAAAGCCCAATAACCCATGAACGAATCTGTCTTACTGGGTACGGGTCTCAATCCGTTACAAACCAGTTCAGAAGGATAAAGAAGAATTCAGATTCATAATTATCCCTAAGAAGTGATCTTAACCGCTTCTATCCATTCATACCGGGAAGTAGAGATATGTCCTTATCTTGAAACGGATCCTTAAGGCGACTATAAACACCCCTCTCCCCCCACTGTTACCAGGTAATCAATACTTTTCCAATTTAAGTTCTTGCTTAGTCATTCAGATTACTGACAAGAGCGTCGGAGGATGCGTTGCCGGGATCCATCCCGGTGTTTCGCACTTTTTGCAGGTCAACGGAAGCGACAAGAATCCAGTCAACATATTGGTGATGGTCAATAGGTCAACAGGTTTGCCTTGTTCGTTTTCTCAAAAATCCACAAATTCTATCTGTTTGCTCCCACACCAAAATCAGCAGCAACAGATTGGGACCGTCTGTGGAAACAAAAAAGCAACCCGACCTAACTTCATCAGCGAGACTAATTTCAAGCCATGCATCCAAAACAGAAGGGGAAGACAGCGGTCTCCAGCCGAAGAACCACTTCTCTTCCTCCTCCCCATCCTCCAACTCAAGGTGTTCCCCCTCAACAGGCCCCTCCAGGGTCTCGGGGGGCTGCCCAGGGGGGCTCTCGTTGGAGTCGTCCGAAGCAACATCCTCCTCATGACCATGTTGCGGGTCCCAATCCTTCAGTTGAATCTATGGCTTCTCAAAGCCCACCCGAGCGGGATCTTCGTCAAGTGATTGCCGACCACCAAAAGGGGGTCGACCTCCGAACTCGCCTGAATGGATGGCGAGCCCTTGGGGGAGTCCATCAACCTGAGCACCCAAGGGCCTCAAGAGTCCGGACCCCCTGCCTACCGAGGACTAGAAGATTCCCTCCCCTAAGGAGGCGAAGAGAGTCCCCTCAGCGTCATCGGTGGAGAACTCATTCTCCAGTAAGTCGAGCCACACATAGGGACCGCCAAGCTGGAGAGGCACCAGTCATAAGGGCAGAGCTTCAAGATTTCCAAGCGGCAGTCTTACGGGCCTTCAATATCGCCCCAAATAATGACCAGATGCTACCTACTTATGAGCCAGCTAGGAGCCAACGCCTTCACACTCCCGGTCCTCGTCCATCTCCAAGTTACCATCATCGCAGCCTCAGTCCACCCTCGTACGAAGATGAGTCCCGGGGCTCGGCAAGATATGATCAAAGAGAATACTCGGTCTACCGTCGTCTCCACGAGATGGAGAGGCACCTCGGTCGAATTGACAGGGAAGAAGAGCAACGGGCGATAAACCTCCGCTCGAGCAGACCTCCATTCTCCCACACCATCCTGGAGGGCCCCGTCTCAGAGAACTTCAATCCGTCTCACTTCGAGTCATATACTGGGGAGTCGGACCCCACGGATCACATAGAGAGTTTCAAAACTCTCATGATGATCCACCATGCTTCAGACGCCCTCCTCTGCAAGATATTCCCTGCCACACTGAAGGGGCCTGCGAGAGAATGGTACTCTCGGCTCGCCCCGGCCTCCACTTCTCATTCGATCAGTTCAAGGGGCTCTTCCTTACTCATTTCGTAAGTAACCGCCGGGCCGAGAAAACAAGTGTATCCACTACAACACATGCTGGATTTACCGGCGTTTTTTCTAATTTACACCGGCATTTGAAAATGTCGGTGAAACATTCACCGGCGTTTTTAAAACCGTCGGTCCAAATGCCGCCGAAGCGAGCGTCGCGGAATACTATGGGTCTACACCGGCATTTTTTCATGCCGCCAGTAAATCTTGGGAATACATTCATCGGCGGCCGTAAAAATGCCGGTGTAGACCCATAGTATTCCGCGACGCTCGCTTCGGCGGTAAATCTTGTACAGATTTTAGGAATACATTCATCGGCGGCCGTAAAAATGCCAGTGTATGGGTATTTCTAAGTGCCATATTTTTTAGCTGATATACATTCATCGGCGTTATACAAACACCGCCGTAGGAGCTGTAATTTTGTTTGGAAGCTATACCGGCGTTTGTAAAAATGCCAGTGTAGGTATATAATTTTTTTAAAAATTTTTTTTTAAAAAAACATGCAGCATTCTTACAATCAAAACCAAAATATGGAGTTCAAATTATTGAACTACAAACAGTGAAAGAGAATACTTTCACTCTCATATTCAGGCAAAAATGCTACTAACTGAAATGAATCTTATACTTTTACAATACTCATGAGATATGATCCATCTCATCTCCAAATTCAGACAAAAAAGCATCTCCAAATTAACTTAAAATCCAAGCATCAACAAGAACACTAGCTTCTTTCTCGTTCACCAAAAAAGAAACCTTAGATGACAGTCAACCCATTTTGGTAAAAAAATCATGCTAAGATGACAATCAGATGCACGAATTCAGCTTCTTTAGCAGTAAAAGAAAATGAAAATTTCCAGTATCTAAGCATATATGTTTGTCTATTAATTCTTCATCCCAACTAAATCATTGATATTTGTTGCTCCAAAAGAAACCTGCACAAGGTTTGTTCAGCCCATTTCTTGTATAGAATTGGAGAATTTTGGTATATATAGAGCATCCTTAGTTGACAGTTAACCCATTTTGGTAAAAAAATCATGCTAAGATGACAATCAGATGCATGAATTCAGCTTCTTTAACAGTAAAAGAAAATGAAAATTTTCAGTATCTAAGCATATATGTTTGTCTATTAATTCTTCATCCTAACTAAATCATTGATGTTTGTGGCTCCAAAAGAAACCTGCACAAGGTTTGTTCAGCCCAATTCTTATACAGATTTGGAGGATTTTGGTATACATACAACATCCTTAGTTAACAGTTAACCCATTTTGGTAAAAAAATCATGCTAAGATGACAATCAGATGCATGAATTCAGCTTCTTTAACAGTAAAAGAAAATGAAAATTTCCAGTATCTATGCATATATGTTTCTCTATTAATTCTTCATCCCAACTAAACCATTGATATTTGTGGCTCCAAAAGAAACCTGCACAAGGTTTGTTCAGCCCAATTCTTGTACAGAATTGGAGCATTTTGGTATATATACAGCATCCTTAGTTGACAGTTAACCCATTTTGGTAAAAAAATCATGCTAAGATGACAATCAGATGCATGAATTCAGCTTCTTTAATAGTAAAAGAAAATGAAAATTTCCAGTATCTAAGCATGTATGTTTATCTATTAATTCTTCATCCCAACTAAATCATTGATGTTTGTGGCTCCAAAACAAACCTGCACAAGCTTTGTTCAGCCCAATTCTTGTACAGATTTGGAGGATTTCGGTATACATACAGCGTCCTTAGTTGACAGTTAACCCATTTTGGTAAAAAAATCATGCTAAGATGACAATCAGATGCATGAATTCAGCTTCTTTAACAGTAAAAGAAAATGAAAATTTTCAGTATCTAAGCATATATGTTTCTAGTCATAGATCGATTCTTTGGAGCCCGACTTTCTAAAGAAAATGCCATTTGGAAGTATGCGGGTACATGTTTGTTGGATCACCAAAACTCCCATTTTTATTGAAGAAAAATAAGAATAGGGCTCATATCAAGTATAGTTTTAAGGAACTGTCATCGTGGAAGGAAACCAAATATAGAAGCCAGAAAGAGGAATGGTAGAGAATGAGGATACACCAGGCTAACATAGCGGCATTTTCCTCATCTCTCTCTCATCCCTGCTTTCTCTTCAGCAAATGCACATAAAGAGACATCAGCAACAACAGCAAGAGCGACAAGAACAACAATAATAATAAATTATTATGAACGAGATGTCTCTATATGGGTTTCCAAATCTCCACTCCAACTCGTCTCTTTCTAATCACAGCCCAATTAAGAACACTTGTTGATAGTCACTAAACAATCCAATCACAGCCTAATAAAAATTTATGATCCTGGATCTAAAAACTTCAGAATTCCCAAAATCTATACAAGAATTGGTCAGAACAAACCTTGTGCAGGTTTCTTTTGGAGCCAGAAACATCAATGATTTAGTTGGGATGGAATTACCCAAACCATGCTATGTTCACCAAAAACACTAGCTTCAACAAGAATCAACAAGAAGCTAGCCTAGCCGAAAATCAACAAGAAGAACCAACAAGAAGCTAGCTTAGCCGATAATCAACAAGAAGAACCAACAAGAACCAATGCTAGTTTATTAATTTATGATCATGCTCGGATTTTGCTAAAGTTTCAGCCGATAATCAACAAGAACCAAGAAGAACCAACAAGCCTCTTGAACCATCATGCTAAAGTTTCAGTTGATGAAAATAAAATCAACGAAGCTAGCTATCACAAACATAAACATCACAGAATCAATCGCACCATTACCGCCCAAAATTGAGTATCAAACCATTACCACCCAAAATTGAGTATCACAAACGAAGCTAGCTATCCCTAAATCGAGATCTCCCCTAAATTGAGTATCAAACCATTACCACCAAAAATTCCCACAAACATAAACATCACAGAATCAATCGTACCATTACCATTACAATCAAACCATTACCATCACAAAATCAAGAAGTAGAGAGAGAGAGAGCGCGAGAGAGAGAGAGAGTACTTGCGATGAGAGAGAAATGACTGAGCGGGGGTCGAGGAAGGGAAGGAGGCCCAATGGCGACGTCAACGGAGGAGTTGTCGAGGAAGGGAAGGAGGCCCAATGGCAACGTCGCGGGGAAACTTAAGGTTTGGTAAAAAAAAAATGAAATGTGCTAAGGGTATCACGACAGGATTAGGGAATTAATCATTGTATATTCACCGGCGTTTTTATTAATAAACGCCGGTGAATGTGAGAGGATTTGTGGGGTATATTTCCGCTTTCTATTCACCGGCTGTCATGCCCCGCTTTCCAAAATACAGAATACGAGTGCATGACGAAGCCCAGCGAATGATCTTAATATCATTCATAAGTTGTAGGATCGACTCAGCATCATAACAAGAATATACAAGAGAGATATATATAACCAAGCATGCATGAATAATTCATTAAGCAACAGAAAACAACAAATAATAATGTCCACATAGTTTTCAAGTCTGGATCAAAAGTAAAATTTGGGAACGTAAACCTGTTACAAGTATTATACAGCAGAAGAAATAAATAACTTAAGGAAAATAATTATTTAAACAAGTCCTTGTTCCAAGCAAAACCTGAAATATCTCCTTGCCAATTCCAACAGGTAGCTTGTCCCAAAGTCTGCTTAATAAATATAAAAAGGGAAAACAGGGAAAAATAAGAGAAGATGTCCTAAGTGCAAGCTAGGGCCACAAATAGTGAAAACAAGTACAAGTATGAGGAACAGGAATTGGAATCAAGAATGTAACAGGGATACAACAAGTAGTGGATAAACCAAGAACTAGCTAGTAAGAGGGACATCTTAGTAAACAGGCTGGATAACAAATGCTAATGGTAAAACACATGACAAGTGAACCTGTAGGGATATCTAACATCAAGTGACAAGTCTCAAGTAATAAGTTGTCAAGTATCAGGTAACATGTATCAAGTTCAAGTTTCAGGTTTCAAGTCTCATGTATCATGTTTCATGTATCGTATCATCAAGTATCAAGTAACATGTGTCATGTTCAAGTTTCATGTTCAAGTCTTGTAGTTATTACTATCTAGGTAGCACTTCATGCATCCATCTTTTTACTACATGGTTGCTACAGACAATACAATTTCGTTTAGACCTAGTAATGGAGTCTATAGTGCGGCGTACTCAGATATCAAGTATTAAGTAGGCACGGTTCATGAATACGAATTAAATAACAGGTTCACGAAGCAAGTTCGTGAATACTAACAGGTTCAAGACCCACACAGTGAGTTCATGAATACAACAGGTTCATGAGCCAAGTAACTGACTCTATGAATACATCAAGTGCAATAGGTTCATGAACCGAGTACTGAAAAATACGGGCCTCCTTCCGAGTACACTTACCTATATTGTCCACAACTATGGTCTTTTTCTTAACCCCGGCTTATTACATTTGTTCAGGCAGAATTTGTGTATTTGAGTTTATACATGTGAAACAGGGTTGAAATAATATAAATTAATTCTAAGAAAAATTGGAAATGTCCTATAGGGTGTCCAACAACCGCACATAAAATTTCAAGTCAAACGCTTACTATTTACATAGTTAAATTAATTCGCAAGGTAAAGGTGTGCAGCAGTTTTACGAATCTGCGTCTACCAACACAGCCGCAGTAAAACTACAATAACTCCTAGACCGCAACTCCAAATTCGAAAATTTCGGAGGCTATCAACATCTAGACATCCAGATCTATATTTTCTATTCAGGACTCGGGTTCAGATTCTAATGTTAAAGGGGTTAAAACAGTGAAGCAAGATTCAGGACAACAACATGAGGGAATATCTTACTAGTATAGATTACATGGAAATTTGTCATTAGGCGTCTAAGTTATTGTGTGATATAAAATACAGGATAATGGTGGTCAAACAGCAAGTAATAATTATTTTTCAAGTCAATTGGTTGCAAGTTCATCAAATACTAGATATAACATGTGTACAAATTTAGGGCTCCTTAATTCATATGTTCATGTGTTCAAGGAATAAACTGAGTCCAAGTAGTTATAATTTAACACAATAAAATTTTGTGACTCTTAGAATTATAAAATTTTGGAGGATTGATATTGATCAACAACGATAGTCAAGGAGGAGTCACAATTCTAACTATTTGTAGTATTTTTCAAGGGATGCTTGTACTAGAACAAATAAATTGTACAAGGGATACTTGTCTTAATTGACGACGCTTAGATTCACTTGCTGAAGAAAGTTGGATCGAAAAATCCTGGAAGAAGTCTCCCAAAAACATGTGTGAAGCACGTGCAAAAAATCAACCGTAGATCGAGTTTTTCCCACACCAGATCAGCAGAACAGCAAACAACGTCCTAGGATTTGCTGCGCCAAAACACGGAACAGCGAACTGTGCCAATGGGATCGCTCCTATGCAACGGATCCCTCCCGAACAGCGAACAACGGATCTGGGATTCACTGTGGGCAAACACCGAACAGCGATCAGATCTGGCTCGATCGCACGGATCTTGATGCGATCCGATGGTCGAGATTTGATCCCGCCTTAATCCGCTGTTCATCTTCTTCTTCGTTCACTTCTTCGACGAACCAGCGAGAGAGAGCGAGAGTGGCGACGGTGGGGTTCTTCGACGGTGATGAGGCGACGGCGTAACAGCGACGACGTGGAGGATGACGGCGGCGGAAGCAACGGCGCGACGTCGAGAAGCGACGTGCGCGGCGACGACTCTATTTTTGGGTTCGAACAAGGGAGGAGTTTGAGGGAGTGGTTCGGGGTGTCTGATGGCGGTGGCGTGTTGGAGATTGATGGTGGTGGTGTCGTGGAGTTGACGAGGCGACGGAGGTGGTCACAGGCGATGGGTAATGGCGGAGGTGGGTTTGGTCGAGGATGGGTTCGATGGGGAATTGGATTCGGAGTTTGGTTGATGGTGGAGACGACGGTGATGGAGGTTGCGGTGGTTCTGTAGGGTTGACGAAGGTGATGGTGAGGGAGTGGTGGGGTAATGGTGATCGGAGGTGGGGAGTTGGTTCGAAATCGCAGGAGAAGGAAGCGGAGGTAGGAGACGTGGGGGTAGCGGCGGTTAGTTGGGTTTTTAACAGTGATTAGGGTTGGGATTAGGGTTTAAATAGTGAGGGTTTGAGTTTGTGGGTTTTAGGATATCCGTTTCGAATAGGACCCAACAGGAGAATTGGTCAAATAGTGATAAAATGGAGAACAAAGGGATGAATGAGAAGAAATAGCCATTTCTTCATGAATAATGACACAAAGAGCACACAAATGAATTCGATAAAAGAACCAAAAATTGAGTCGAAAATAATTTAATGGTTTTATTTGAATGAAAACAGAATACGGGATCTCAAATAGATAAAAGAGTACAATTGAGCAAAATACAGTATAAAAATACAAGTACGGGGAAACAGGAGTTACACCGGCGTGTTTTTATGAAAATGCCGGTGAATATTATAATTCACTGGCATTTTTTAGAGGCCGCCGGTGTATAACTATACATTTTTGCAACCCTATCCTGGTCTTATCCTACCCTGGCGCGATTGGTAAAACGCCGGGAAAAATACGCCGGTAAATCCAGCGTGTGTTGTAGTGATCTCTGGTGACCCTCAACCAAGAAAAGGGTGAACGCCTAAGGGATTACGTTCGACGCTTCACCTCCGAAGCCCGATCCATTCCTTCCATCAACCAATCAGTAGCCTCTGCCGCATTCGAGCGCAACGTCACTAACGCTCGCCTCAAGGCGTCCCTTTGCTAAGAAGCCTCCTCGAGACTTCTCAGAACTCCTACTTAGAGTGGAGAAGTACATACGGGTGGAAGAGGCTCTCAACCCCCCTACTCTTGAAGAATCATCTTTCGGGAACAAACGAAAGAATACGAACGAAGAGGGGTCCCAAAAATCCCAGAAGGACGGCAATGGCCAGTGCCGCCCGACTCCTCATTTTGAGAAGTTCACCCCCCTCATTGCTAATATATTAGAAGTCCTTATGGAGGTGGACAAAGAAGGACTACTCCGTGCTCCCCCTAGAATGAATACCCCTGGCAAGAAGAGGAACAAGGATAAGTGGTGCCGCTTTCACAGGGACCACGGCCATGACACGAATGATTGTCGGGCTCTCAAGAAGGAAATCGAAGAACTCATACAGCGGGGATACCTGACCAAGTTCGTCCAAAAAGAGGGGGCCGTGCCTTCCCCCTGAGGAGCCCACAAACGAACAGAGAGGCCCGCCAAGCTTCAAGACTCAGAACCTGGGGCCGTCTTCCACCTCATCCAAGGAGGTCCAACGGAGGGAGAACCCAGCTCCTCCCAAGTGGTCTTCACCTTATCGTAGAAGTAGGATCTTGTTTTTCAATAAGGCCGATATTTGTAACCCGGCCAATAGCATGTAATAATGGCTCGCCCTATTGAAGCGGCCACTTAGTTTATTTCAATAAAACTTTACATTTTTTCATTGAAAATTATTGCTCTTATTGCATCTCTATCTCTCCGAGTCACGACTCGCTAAATGGTGAGTTCAGAGTCCAGCTTCTCTTACATGGCTGCTCCCATAATTTACTAAGCTCAAAAAACGAGTTTAAAGTCCAACACTTGGTTCGACGTTGCTTTAGCCACTTGCAAACAAGAAAGGGCGGGGCAGCTCACCATTCAGAGTTGCTCCTACAACTCGTTAACCCCCTCTAACAACGAGTTCGGAGTCCAACACTTGGCTCGATTCCGCTTCAAATTACTCGCTCATAAGCGGGTAAGAAGTGGTTCGCCATTCAGAACTACTCCCACAACCGTTGAATCTCTCTTAAACGACGAGTTCGGAGTCCAACACTTGGCTCGATTCCGCTTCAAATTACTCGCTCATATGTGGGTAAGAAGTGGTTTGCCATTCGGAACTGCTCTCACAACCGTTGAATCTCTCTTAAACGACGAGTTCAGAGTCCAACACTTGGCTCGATTCCACTTCAAATTACTCGCTCATAAGCGGGTAAGAAGTGGTTCGCCATTCGAAACTGCTCCCACAATCGTTGGATCTCTCTTTGCTCCGCTCACCTCCAAGGCGGACCTCTTCTCTACGAGTTCGGAGCACAACTCTCTCCTAGATTTGCTCCTCAAACTTGTCTCCCAAATGGCTCTCTCCTAGAGCCAAGCTCTTTGCTCCGCTCACCTCCAAGGCGGACCTCTTCTCTACGAGTTTGGAGCACAACTCTCTCCTAGAGTTGCTCCTCAAACTCGTCTCCCAAAATGGCTCACTCTTAGAGACAAGCTCTTCGCTCCGCTCACCTCCAAAGTGGACCTCTTCTCAACGAGTTCGGAGCTCACAACTCTCTCCTAGAGTTGCTTCTCAAACTTGTCTCCCAAATGGCTCTCTCCTAGAGCCAAGTTCTTCGCTCCGCTCACCTCCAAAGTGGACCTCTTCTCAACGAGTTCGGAGCTCACAACTCTCTCTTAGAGTTGCTCCTCAAACTTTTCTCCCAAATGACTCTCTCCTAGAGTCAAGCTCTTCGCTCCGCTCAACTCCAAAGTGGACCTCTTCTCAACGAGTTCGGAGCTCACAACTCTCTCCTAGAGTTGCTCCTCAAACTTGTCTCCCAAATGGCTCTCTCCTAGAGCCATGCTCTTCGCTCCGCTCACCTCCAAGGCGGACCTCTTCTCAACGAGTTCGGAGCTCACAACTCTCTCCTAGAGTTGCTCCTCAAACTCGTCTCCCAAATGGCTATCTCCTAGAGCCAAGCTCTTCGCTCCGCACTCACACCCAAGAATGGATCTTCCCATGGCTCTTACGAGGATCTTCCTAGCCCATCTTCTTCGCTCCTAGGAGTGGAGCTCCTCTTCGAAGATTTTGAAAACCAAAACACTCTTCAACTTCATGAAGACAAGAATGTTGCGGGACTATTTTGACCATGAAGAAGGGTGATTCTTCAACCTACTCCTAAAGAGAAGTTGTAGATCTTCGAGTTAGCTTCGAAATGAGGGGTCGCATGCCCCGATCGAACCTCCGTAGCACCGGAAAAGTGGATCGCAACACAGCTACACCGAGCTACCGAGGTGCTCTTCGGGGAAAGATGCCCCCGAGCCACAGCGTCGAGCTACCGAGCTATAATGCCGAGCTACCGAGCTATAATGCCGAGCTACCGGGGCACCGACCACCGTATTGGGAAAAAATACCCCCGAGCTCCTTGGACTGCCAGATCGTCCAGATGTTCGCGCCAATGGCTGATGGATGACTCAGATTTCGGCACGTCTTCACAAAATGACAAGATCATGTTTTCTCGTGATCTGGGACTCTTGCCTTGTGATTCGTGCCATGATCGTGATCAACCGTCCAGATGGAGCCACGTAGATCCGAGCTACCGAGCTACCGAACTACAAAATGGCAAAAATTTTACCTCAAAATTTGTGCTCGGATTCGCCTAACAAACAAAAAAGAACATAAAGAGAAGGTGGAGAGGGGTTAACGGGTCGGGTCCAAACACCTGAACGAACTGTTTCCTCCCCTTCCTTCTCTTCAACAATTTTGGCGCCAAAACCAAACAAACAAAAAAAAAAACCCAAAAGAGAAGAACCCAACTCTCCCTGACCGTCGAAGCTCTCTCCTTTAGCATCCCCACCGACCTTCTCCATGGCCTAGCTCGTCGTCACCGAACCCAACACCGAGCACACCTCCTTTCCTCGCCACCTCCACTGTCGAGCTCATCTCCCATCGCCAAAGCTCTGTCACCGAGCTCACAAAGCTCCGAACCCACCTCGAGCTCCTCCTCTTCGAGCTTTCCTCCACTGCTATGGGTTCACCAACCTCACGCTACCGAGCTCATCGCCACTGTCGAGCTCTTCTCGTTGCCGAAGCTCCTCGTTCGCAAGCTCACGCAACTGCCGTCGAGCTTCCTCGTCGATGCTTTGCGACCATCGAGCTCCTCCCTCGCCATGGCCTCATCAACGAGCTCCATCAGGCTTTACTTCAACCATGCCGAACTCGAGCTTCGCCAAGCCAAGCACACTCCCTCGTCGAGCTCCATTATCTCCGAGCTCATCTTCAACCTCCGAGCTCAGCGAGGAGCTCTGCTTCCTCCTCGCTGAGCTCTCTTGCGTCGACCTCACTCCCCCATGGCCGAGCTCTAGAGCTCCCCCTTACTCCTCGACGACCTCTCCGAACCCACTGTAGGGCTCACGAAGTCACCGAGCTTGGGCCAACCTCCTCTCCATGGTCGAGCTCCACCCTCGCCGACGCCGAGCTTGAGCCAGCTCCCCACCATCCCCTTTCGCCCACGCCGAGCTCCTCTCTGACGCGAGCTTCTCACTGTTGAGGTGGCGCCGAAGGAAGGGAACGAGAGTCGAAGACGAAGATGAAGAGGAGAGGAGAAGAAGAACAAAGCGGTGAAGAAAGAAGAAAAAAGAACAGAAAAAAAAATTGAAAAAATGCCGCGTGGCGTCGCCTCCAATGGTCGGTCAGATCCGAGGACGGGTGCCGAGTTACCGGGACACCGACCTTCACATGTGGAGAAAAATGCCGCCGAGCTACACAAGCCGTCCGATCATCTCAAAACTCGCGCTACGACACGATCGATGCTCAGAAACGCGCCACGTGTCTAGAAAATGATCTGCTTTGTGATGCGTGCCATCTGATCATGATCGACGTTCAGAAACGCGCCACGCGTCCAGGTAATAATTAATTAATTTATTTATTTATTTAATTGAATTTATAATTTAAAAAAATCTAAAAAAAATATTTAAAAATCGAAAAAATTAATTAAAAAATTCTAAAAATAATTATTAATTAGAAAAATTATTTTAAAAATTCTGAAAAAATAATTATTAAATTAGAATAATTAATTAATATTTTCGATAATTAATTATTTAATTCGGAAAATGAATAAAAAATTCAAAAAGATTCAAAAAATCTGAAAAAAACACAAAAAATACAGAAAATTCTGAGGATATTTTTGGGCATTTTTCAAGCTCAGAATAACACCGTTATACCTCGAGAAAGATCCGAACTCCCTTAAAAACTCCGATAAAATCCCGTATGCCATTAGGACAACAAACTACTCCTCAAAGACTGTAGAACTCAGTCTCCAGGAGTGGGGAGCTCGTAATATGGCTAAAAATGGGATTAAATCGGGACCATTCAAATTGGACACGAATCTTAAAGCTCAGAGGTAAAATGGTAATTCACCTACAGACGGGTTTGAAATGGGAACTAGGCCTTTCTTCAAAGCCCAATAATCCATGAACGGATCTGTCTTACTGGGTACGGGTCTCAACCCGTTACAAACCAGTTCAGAAGGATAAAGAAGAATTCAGATTCATAATTATCCCTAAGAAGTAATCTTAACCGCTTCTATCTATTCACACCGGAAAGTAGAGATATATCATTATCTTGAAACGGACTATAAATACCCCTCTCCCTCCACTGTTACCAGGTAATCAATACTTTTCCAATTTAAGTTCTTGCTTAATCATTCAGATTACTGACAAGAGCGTCGGAGGGTGCGTCGCCGGGATCCATCCTAGTATTTCGCACTTTTTGCAAGTCAACGGCAGCGGCAAGAATCCCGTCAACACATTGGTGAAGGTCAACAAGTCAACAGGTTTGCCTTGTTCGTTTTCTCAAGAATCCACAAATTCTATCTATTTGCCCCCACACCGATTTCAGTGGCAACAAGTTCTATGAACTTTATAATCTATATTCTGATTGTATGTTTTGTTAAATTCTTTTTAATTAATACAACCTAATGTTGAAAATCATCCTCAGGCCATTACAAAGCCCAATGTATTTATTTTTATTTTAGCCCAAGGAAATGAAAGCTCAATCAATTAATCTAAACCCAAGACAATAAAAGTTTCCCAAAAAATGTGGAAGGAAGATATTTTAAGAGAAAATTGTAGAAGGATGTAGAAATAAGATATTTTAGGAGAAGTGTGTAGAATGTGGTAATAATGTATATTTGTATGGTGTAGATTGCATGGAGTGAACTATAAATACCTTCTCTTGCATTTGGTTTAGGCATCATCCAAAAAATAAGTCTTTGAATTCTTAGTTTGAGTGTGGAGTTTTGAGTGTGAGTTGTGAGCTTTCTTTTGAGTGTTTGTAATTGTCTTGAAATTTTGAGTGATCTTTGGAAAGTGTTGTAGTGTCTTTTATTGTGGGTATAATACAAGTAATTTTTTTACTTGTTTGGGCCCAATATTAGTATGTTTAGAGTTGTATACTCTAAATTTTACTCAACAAATAGTATCAGAGCGGGACGGTCAGGGATCGTTCTTGGTGGAGCTATCTTGAGTCATGAGGAGTTTGGTACTCTGCAAGTTTGTTAGTCAAGCTTGTTTGGTATAGTCGAAGTCTTATTAGCACAATGGGTGACCTAAAAGTATTTGGAAGAATGAAGAAGCTCAACAAAAAAAAAAATACAACACGTGGGCAACATGTATACAGTCTTACCTACAAGGTCAGGACCTTTGGGAGGTTGTCGGTGGTGGTGAAGCTACACAACCAGCAGCAGAAGATGCCAATGGCATCTTGCAAAAGTGGAAGATTAAAGCAGGTAAAACGATGTTTGCTTTAAAGAACACAATTGAAGAAGACATGTTGGAGTACATCCGAGATGCCAAAACACCAAAGGAAGCATGAGACACTTTTGTTACACTCTTTTCAAAGAAGAATGATGCAAGATTACAACTTCTCGAAAATGAGCTGTTATCAATGGCACAACGTGACATGACGATTGCTCAGTACTTTCACAATATGAAGTCGATATGCTGTGAAATTTCAGAGTTAGATCCGACGGCTTCTATTGGAAAAACCAGGATAAAGAGAATAATTATTCGTGGTTTGAAACCCGAATAGCGAGGGTATGTTGCCGCTGTATAGGGATGGCCAACACAACCATCGCTTGTTGAGTTTGAAAATTTGCTTGCAGGTCAGGAAGCTATGGCTAAGTAAATGGAAGGAGTCTCGCTAAGGGGTGAGGAGGAAGAGCTCTACACCAGCAAAAGCAAGGGCAGTTTCAAGCGACACACTGGTGGTGGATTTAAGAAGGATGGTGAGAAGGTGAATAGTTACCAAGGAAAGGGAGGCACTCGTCCAGGGGGGAGCTTCAAAGAATCGTGGTAATAGTAGAAAGTTTGATGGTGAGTGTTACAACTGCGGGAAGATAGGCCACATGGCAAAAGATTGTTGGACTAAGAAAAAGTTTATATAATGTAATACTGCTACTTCCGGTTCTACGGAGAATAGCGAAGATGGTTGGGATGCCGAAGCTTTATTTGCTACGGAGGAAGAAGAACTAACTCTCACGGTAACAACACCAGAACAGATTGACTACAAGAATGAATGGATCATAGATTCAAGCTGCTCAAATCATCTAACGGGTGACAAACATAAGCTGCAAAACCTGTCTGAGTCCAAAAGAGGTCGTAAGGTGGTGACAGCCGACAACTTAAGGTTACCGATAGCTCACACTAGTAAGACTATAGTTACGCCTCAATATAATTCTAGCCAGGTGCCACTTTAAGATGTTTACCATGTCCTAAGAATGAAGAAAAATTTGCTATCTGTGGCTCAATAGACATTATCAGGCCACTATGTCTTATTCGGCCCCCAAGATGTGAAGGTGTATCGAGACCTCAAAATCTCGAAAAAATCGACAATGGAGGGGATTGGAGTCAGTCTACGTGATGTCAGCAGAATCTGCACATATAGACAGAACAAGAAAAAATGCGAAAATAGATCTATGGCACATGCGGTTAGGTCACGTTAGCTATTCCAAGCTAAGTGTGATGGTGAAGAAGTCAATGCTTAAGGGGCTTCCTAAACTAGATGTGCGAACAGACACGGTCTGTGTGGGATGCCAGTATGGTAAAGCACATCAATTGCCATACGAGGAATCAAAGTTTAAAGTGAAGGAACCGTTAGAGTTAGTTCACTCTGATGTATTCGGGCTTGTTAAGCAACCATAAATTAGAGGTATGCAGTACATGGTAACATTCATTGATGAATTCTCAAGGTATGTGTGGGTTTTCTTTATGAAAGATAAATCTGACACATTCTCAAAGTTTAAAGAGTTCAGAGAGTCAACTGAAAGAGAAGTGGGAAACAAGATCCGTTGCTTGCACTCAGACAATGGAGGAGAATATAGCTCGAGCAAGTTCTCTATACCTAAGGAAATGAAGAATACGTCATCAGTACACTTGTGCCAACACGCCACAATAGAATGGTGTAGCAGAGAGAAAGAACCGGCATCTTGCATAAATTTGTCAGAGTATGCTGCATGAAAAGAATATACATGTAAGGTTTTGGGCTGAAGCAATGAGGACTGCAGCCTTTGTGATCAACAAACTTCCTCAACCGAGGTTAGGGTTCATTTCACCTTTTGAGAAACTATGGAACATGAAACCTACAGTTAGCTACTTTCGAGTATTTGGTTATTTATGTTATGTATTTGTTCCTGATCATTTATGAAGCAAGTTTGACAAGAAAGCTGTTAGATGTATCTTTGTGGGATACAACATCTAGGGAAAGGGGTGGAAATTTTGTGATCCAACGAGTGGAAGATGCTACAATTCACGAGATGTGGTGTTCGATGAAGCATCTTCTTGGTGGTCCTCAGAGAAGGCGTTGCTAGACTCCAAAGAATTTTGAGACAAACTCCAACAAAAGATGGGGGAGCATACTGTTCAACTCCAACCAAGTTCAGATGAATCAGGAGATCCAAATGGCGATGATGTCGAACAAAGAGTAGCTCAGAATCTTTGGCAAACTGGCGTGTATCAATAACCAAACGAAGAAGGTGGGCCTAATGAAATTGAAGAATCAACTCCACAATCTCAACTCCGAAAGTCAACAAGAACACGAAGAACAAACCCCAAATATGCCAATGTAGCCATAGTTGAAGAAGTAATAGAGCCTGAGACGTTTGAGGAAGCATCGCAGAGTTCTGAGTGGATGACAACTATGAAAGAAAAGATAGATGCACTTCAGCAAAATCAGACTTTGGATCTTATGCCAAAGCCAAGAGATGTGAAACCCATATCCTGCAAGTGTGTTTTCAAGATAAAGCGTCGTCCAAATGGGTCAATCGAGAGGTATAAGGCACGATTGGTAACTCGTGGTTTCTCTCAACAGTACAGACTAGACTATGATGAAACATTTAGTCCAGTGGCAAAACTTACAACTGTACAAGTCTTACTTACACTTGCAGCCAACAAAGACTAGAATGTGTTACAGATAGATGTGAAGAATGCATTTCTTCATGGAGAGCTGATAGAGAGATCTACATGATCCAACCAATGTTTTCAGAGCCAAGATCATCCTGAATATGTGTGTAAGCTAAGGAAATCACTCTACGGATTGAAACAAGCACCCAGGGCGTGGTATGATAAGATTGCTGAATTTCTAACACAAAGTGGTTATTCAGTAATACTAGCAGATTTCAGCTTGTTTGTCAAAGCCAATGAAGGAAAGCTAGCTATCATGCTAGTGTACGTGGATGATTTAATCATAATCGGTGATGATGAGGTGGAAATTCTTTGGACGAAGGAGAATTTATCAGTTTGTTTCCAGATGAAGGAACTTTGACATCTCAAGCACTTCCTTGGTTTAGAGGTTGATCGCACACAAGAAGGAATATTTCATTATCAACAAAAATATTCCAAAGATTTGTTGAAGAGGTTTGGAATGCTTGAATGCAAGCCAATATCGACGTCGATGGAACCAAATGCCAAAATGTGTGCACAAGAAGAAAAAGATTTGGAAGATGCAACAATGTATCGACAATTGGTAGGCAGTCTTATCTACTTAACCTTGACTCGACTTGACATTTCTTATGATGTTAGTGTGATGATTCGGTACATGCAAAATCCAAAGAAGTCTCATTTGGAAGCAGTTCGACGAATACTGAGATATGTGTAGAGTACAATTGACTATGGTCTTTTGTATAAGAAAGGTGAAAACTGCAAGTTAGTTGGATAGTGCGATGCTGACTGTGCAGGAGATCATGACACTAGGAGATCAATGACAGGGTATGTTTTTAAGCTTAGTTCCGGAACAATTTCTTGGTGCAGCAAGAGACAGCCGACAATATCATTATTAACCACTGAAGCTGAGTATCGAGTAGCGGCAATGGCAGCTCAAGAGAGTACATGGTTGATACAACTAATGCATAATCTACATCAACCAGTAGATTATGCAGTTCCATTGTACTGTGACAATCAGTCAACAATTCGTTTGGCGGAGAATCCGATCTTTCATGCAAGAACTAAGCATGTTGAAGTTCACTATCATTTTATCAAAGAAAAGATTCTGCAAGAAGAAATTGTAATGAAACAAATCAAGACAGATGATCAAGTTGCGAAAGGCTTGAGCACCGGCAAGTTCGAAATGTTTCGCTGTCAACTCGGCACATTGCAAATAGCGAGGGCTAGTGTGAGGGAGAGTGTTGAAAATCAACCCCAGCCCATTCAGAATCCTAATGTATTTGTATTTATTTCAGCCCAAGGAAAATAAAAATCCAATCCATTTATCTAAACCCTAGACAATGGAAGCTTCTCAACAAATGTGGAAGGAAGATATTTTAAGAAAAAATTGTAGAAGGATGTTGAAATAAGATTTTGTAGGAGAAGTGTATAGAATGTGGTAATAATGTATGGTTAAGATTATTTCTTAATTTTATATTTGTATGGTGTAGATTGTATGAAGTGGACTATAAATACCCTCCCTTGCATTTGGTTTAGGCATCCTCCAAAAAACAAGTTTTTGTATTCTTAGTTTGAGTATGGAGTCTTGAGTGTGAGTTGTGAGCTTTCTTTTGAGTGTTTGTATTTTTATTCAAATTGTGAGAGATCTTTAAAAATTGTTGTAGTGTCTTTTATTGTGGGTATAATACAAGTAATTTGTTTACTTATTTGGATCAAATATTAGTAAGTTTAGAGTTGTATACTCTAAATTTTACTCAACACCTGAGGGGATTATGACTCACTATTAACGATAATTTAAAAAACAATTAATATGACTAATAGAGTCAAAGAAATTAATGTGATTAAATGTATTTCGCAAATAAGAGACCAACTTTTAACCCGAAGAATCCTTTCCTCAAAAGGGAGAAAAAAGTTTTACCCAATAACAATTAGAAACGCAAGTATAGAAGTAAAGTTTTTCGAGCTTTTCCTCGACATCGTATATATTTGACACTTAAATATATATGCTTAGAATCATTATCATTTAAAAATTATTCTTCTTTATCTGGATAGTCTGCTTCATCCTAATGATTAATGAGTTTTGCATTTTTGGACTGATAATGTCAACGAGTACTATATATCAAGCAGCAAGCACTGAATGTCAACGAACCAGTAATTCCTATTTCGACAGCAAAGCCTCCTATACGCGCGAGTATGGTTGTATGGATTATATTGCACGATGTCTCTCTCTTTTTAAGATTTGACTTTGCAAATTATATAGGTTGGTTTCACATAACTTGTGCGTTGTGGTTATAATAGTAAAGAATGTCGATACATCTTCAGATAATTGTGATCGTCCATATATATACAGTACTACTACAATTCGCATATATCGCTTCACTAAAAAAGATGATTCCAATCACCCCAGGCTCCAGCTATGTATGGGGAAATGCCTAAATAGTAAAAATGCTACGGTCACTAAATCTAAGCACTAAATCTTGCACTCTAACTGATGTTACACAATCTCAATCTATTATGCATAGTTACTCTGTGCAACACAGCTTAAAATAGTTTTAAAGGACTCATAAAATTATATAGAACACCTCAAAAATATGAGAGAATTATAAGAAACATATGAATATTATTCATACCGCAATTATTGAAATCTTCATTAATTATCATCATCACATCATAAGCAGATAATTTAAAAAATTGCTACCAAAACCATAATGTTATACAATTAAATATTACTAAAACTGTTGAGGGGTTGCGGGAGTAGGAATGGGAATGAGTTTGAGAAGAGCGATGATATTTTGTGAGGTTGAGAAAGTGAGAAGAGAAGAGACTATATTTGAGGGATTGTAGTTTTTATTTTATTTTTGTTATTTTAATAAAAAATATGTGTGATGCACGTATTAATTAAATAGGAATGTATATTTTTATTCTCCTTTCTATATTTTAAATTAAAGAAGGTTGAGAGGGTAGACTTTATCTCCTATTAGTATAAGATATAAATATAATATAATAAAAAATAAAATTGTCAGACAGTTAATGCACAAGAGTTTGTTCACAAATTTGATTATCAACATTGTTGTATATGAGATAACTATGCTTCTGAAAAGCAAGGTCCCAATACAAACGCATATTTTCCCTGTAGTCCTTAGATAGCTAATGTTCCTATCTCCCACGTAATTATTTTTTAGTGGACCGGCAGAAGAAACGAGCCCTTGTGGGCCAACCTGAAACTAGGCACAAGCCTAATTACTATTTTGGGTATAGAATCCCTTTAGCTGCTCTTTTTATATAGGAGGCAAGATTTAGTAGGCCCATCATATAACTACGATTTTGCACTAACCCCTTAAATTACTTCTTTTTCACTTTGCACTACTTTTGTCGTTTTTGTTGAAAGATTGGTCATAATCTGCTGCAAACGTGATTTAAACAAGACTAGTAATCTACACGGCCCATGTATATCTTAATAAATATATATTTTTAAAATTAAAATAAATTGACATAGTCTGACTTCGAATCTGAGAGCTCTTTTATATTAGTTATGTCCGGATAATGCACGTCTTAATATTTTTTTTTAAATAAAAATTCTGACATAGTGAGGACTCGAACTTAAAACTTCTTTTATGTTAGTTATGTACGTGCATCACGCGCGCGTTGATAAATTGACAAATGATATTAAGTCCTTCTCCCATTATAATTTTAGAGACTAGTAATTTACACATGCGATGCACGTCTTAAAAAATATAGGTTTTTTAAAAGTAAAAATTCAGACATAGTCTGAGATTGAACCTAAAACATCATTTATAATAGTTATGTACGTGCATTATACACGTTGATAGATTTACAAATGACACTAAGACTTTCTCCTATTATAATATTAGAGATTAGAGAATAGTAAGAGACTTTGCCGACTACAGCAGCACATGTAGATTCATCATCTTCGGTTGAAATTAATAAACGTAATGGACATATATTATTTTTCGTTTTAGTCAATGTTTAATTATCATAGGTAATCTACTATAAGTGTTTTGATTAGGGAGGGGTTTGCGGTAATAGACCATAAGGTAGTGTTCTTTTTCTCCTCTTATAAGTGATTTACCTCTTGTAAGAGGTGGTCCACCTCTTACAAGAGTTTTTTTAGTGTTCTTTTTTTTACCTCTTATAAGACATTTTTTCCAAAATCTCTTATAAGCCTAAAAGACTTCTACTAGCCTCTTTCAAAATCTTAAAAGTCTTCTATCACTTAAAAAGACTACATTACCCCTAAATTAAGCTCAAAAGCTACCGATTTAGATTAGAGATAAATAACAGATTTAAAAAACATGCATTCATTCATAAACGTCTATCAACAATTTGGATCTCAAATGCTATCAAATCATACTTCTTTACAAATAATAATTCATTGATAAACATCATCATATTCCAAAGTAACAATTAAATAATATCCACCAATATTACATAAGCAAACCAAAAAAATCTTATTTTTCAGGTTACCGGAGTTTATCATAATCAGGTAATAAACATAAACTTATCCTTGGCTTTATATAACATCAAACTCTACCAACAGTATAAATATCAAAAACTACCAATTCATCTGAAAGAAAAATTAACAATTTCAAAAAATCATGCATTCATTCATAAGCATCATTATATCTTTGCTCTTGTCGTAACACCGAACACTATCAACAATCACTATATATCAAACAATTCGTACTAACCAAAACAACATTCTATATTTCTATTCAATTAAAAAAGTATATAATTTGAGCTGCTTCTACAACTATTAGATCAACTTGGCATCAGCTCTCATTATGATCTACAGTTTTATTCAATCAAAACAAGATCAACCATGGAGAACAATACTCCTTGAAAAAGATGAACAATAGTTAAGACGGATTATATAGTAAGGACAAAAATGTCTAAAAGTAGAGAAAAGACTCTTGTAAGAGGTGAAAAAAGAACAAAAACCTCTTATAAGAGATAGGTTATTTTTATATAAAAGAACACCTCAAAAAGAGGCTCTTACTGTAAATCTCTTATAAGAGGTAGGAAAAAAAAAAGAACAGTCTCTAAGTGTTTTGATTAGGGAGGGGTTTGCGGAGAAGTGAAATAGTGAAAGGAGCTAACGCAAAATCATGGTCAAACTAATGGTCCAAACCAAGCTTTTTCCTATATGACTAGAAAGAAGGAAGTGAAACAATAGCATAGAACCTTCTTTAATCTCTTATTAATAAAACATGGTGGGCATATTCTACATTTTTCTTCAAAACGAAAAAAAAAAAAACAAAAAACATAGAGCCTTGTTTTTCGCCCTCTTCTTCTTCTTATTCTTCATTTCTTTGAAGGTTATCCTTCTTTTAGAATTTGAAGGAGTTTTATTGGAAAGAAAAGCATGTTATTGTCATATACCTTTTTACTTCTCATTTCATTTCTGAGGTATCTGATCTCCCCTTTACGATTTTTCCCTCCCTTTTCCTCAAATGTAGAGTTCCCTTCTTTGTTCTTATAAAAAAAGCCAATTGTTGCGAGACAATCGTTTTTCTTCACCAAATTCAAATCCAACCCTACACCTCTTTTCAACCTTTATCGACATGTGTCAACTTCTAAGATGGTTTTCTTTCTCTTGTTGTACTTATAGCAAAAAATTGACTTTGGAAATTTTCACGTTTATCATCCTTTGCTAACATTATCCTCTTTTATCTTTTGCTGTAATTGGTGAGTAATAAATTACGTACTTTCAATTTCTTGGAAAAAACTTTTACAAAGCATGTCTTGAAGCAGAACGCAGTAAACTTTCTTGTGGATGATGTTTCAAAATCATATAGGTCGTTTTGATACAGCCGTTAATCTCTGAATTGAGATTAGGATTTCTAACAGAATAATATATCTGTGCTTTTCAATAGCCCTGTCACATTTATTCGAAGGACCTGACTTGGACCCGACCCGGACCTGACCTGGACTCGACCCGGACCCGGCATTGGACTGGAACCAACCCGATCTATATGGGTAAGGGTCCGGATCCTAAAATAAGACCTGATGCACTTCCGGATCCGGGTCCGGATCTAGATCCGCTCAAAATAGAACCAACGCGGATCCAAACCCGGACCAGTTAAAAAATACCCCAAAAAATGAAATTCGAATAATAGAGTTATAGGGATATACATGTAAATAGTAATTGTTGAAGATATATATGTAAATATAATATTTATTCATGTACTTAAGTGAAAAAATTGTTAAAACCATAGGGTATCGGGTGCAAAAATACTTAAGTGCAAATATTTATGCTCCGCTACCGACCTTGATGGGTAGATTTTTTTAATTAGGACTCGGACCCTGACCCGATTCTCACAAGTCCGGATCTGGATAATTTTTGGACCTGTGAGGTATTGGATCCAGATTCGGAAAGTGGAGGATCCGACCCGATATGACCCGATAGCAGCTTTACATTTCAAGCAATATATATGTGCTTTTCAAGCAGCTCGTAAGTCATTATTTTTTACCGGAATTAAGCGCAGAAGTAACTAGTTAGCAAAAAAAAGAGGGTACAAGTAATGTACCAATATGTACAAACTTCTTTTTTTTTTAAAAAGAAAATAAAAGCATATGTGCAGACTTCTTTTCGTAAGCGAATGACAATTGTAAATCCCACGAATTTTAACAGAAAGTAAAAAGCTCTATATAATATTCTTCTATGCTTATGCAACTAGTAGTATATATTCAATCTGACTGTAACGTTGATCTGATAATTGGATACAAACTGTGACGTTTGTATACGGCCCTAACCTGCAGGCGTCCAGAACTGCATTTTGGATAGAATTCCACTTAATCCAAACGTATTGGCAAGATCCCTGGGTTCGCGCGCGCAGGGGGGGGGGGGGGGGGGGGGGCTAGCGACACTGCAAGTTGAATTCCCGACACTGCAAGGGAGGAATTCAACAAGGTTATCACGGAGTTGGAACTTGTTGACATCCCTATTGCAGACATAATATTTATTTGGTCCAACATGCAAGTTACTCCTATCATGGCAAACACTATATAGAGTCATGGTTTCGATGAACTGGAAATCTAAGTTTCCTTTGGTTTTGCCAAATCCCTATCGAAATCAACATCTGATCACGTTCCCATCACTCTCTCATCCGGTGAACACTATGTTAGGAAAAGGTAGAAATTCAGATTTGAGAAAGTTTGACTTGAAATTCAGGGATTTCATCACATGGTTATGAAAAGTTGGGTGCTTCTGACACGGGGAACCGAGGCTGCAATAATCCGGTCCGAGAAAATTCGCAAGCTTCGAACTAAACTTAAGAAGTGGAACCGCACCAGGTTTGTGAGAGCAAAGGAATCCATTTTGGAGGGTTTTGACGAACTGGAAAGATTGGAAGAGACGCAGGACCTCACGCATGTGGAATGAAACCGACTGCTAAGCTTAAGGGAGGACATTGCTCAGTTGTATAAACTAGAAGAGATCAAATGACAATAAAGATCTAGAATCTCGTGGCTCAAAGAGGGAGATGCGAACACTCCTTTTTTCATAGAGTAGCTAGCACACGTCATAGATTCAATCTTATTCTATCAGTTCAGACGGAGGGGGGAGTGATACACGATGAGAATCAAGTCAGACAGACTTTCCAGTTTCATTTCAAAATTCTACTTGGCCACAAGTCAGCATTCAGGATGCCCTTTCGAGATGATTTCTGGCAAGATAGACCCCAGGACATTGCTAGTCAATGCAATCCATTGAAGCTCCATTTAAGAAGGAGGTGGTCCTAAATGTTATCTCCCAGATGGGTAAGGAAAAAGCTCCAGGCCCAGACGGTTTTCCAATGTTTTTCTATTAGAATTTCTAGGAAGAAATCAAAGACGATGTCATGACAGTCACGCTCAAGTTCTATGAGAATAGACTTAAACTTGGCAGACTTAACCTAGCGGAGGTTGTCCTTATCCCAAAGAAAGAAGACTCTTACTTTGTGGGAGACGTCTGAAACATCAATCTCTTTAACTGCTCAGTCAAAATCATCACCAAGGTCCTTGCGAACAGGTTAGCAAATGTGATGGATAGATTAATCAGTCGTGAACATATTGGCTTTATCAAAGGTCATTGCAGGACTGCGTTGCCACTGCCGAAGAAACAATCCATCAATGTCACATTTCAAACGAAAAAGCTACCTATTAAAGTTGGACTTCGAGAAAGCCTATGATTGGGGTTGTCTTCAGGAGGTACTTAGGGGATAAGATTTCGGGGATCGGTGGATTAGATGGATCCGTCACTGTCTTACCACGAGTAGGACATCCATCATGGTTAATGACATTGCTGGAGCACCGTTCTATTGTAGAAAATGGTTAAGGCAAGGGGATCCTCTATCACCTATCATTTTAAAAATTGTCACAGATATTCTTATATCCATGCTGTACAGTTGCAGACAAGCTAGATGGATCGAAACCTGTAGCCAGTGTTAGACACCGTATGGGTTGTACAATATTGCAAACATTGATGACATCCTACTATTTGGAAACTGTGAACTGGGGAAACCATAATCTTTAAAGGAGTCCTCTACTGTTTTGAGGCATGGTCCGGCCTTCGGCTAAATTACTATAAGAGTGCTCTTATCGCTATTGCCATGACAGAAGAAGAAGCGCAAACACATGCAACCACACCCAACTGCAAACTTGATTGTTTTCCTTTCAAGTACCTTGGACTACCTATTCGGCCAAGTAAACTTAAGACATCAGACCGACTACCGATTATTGACAAAGTTGAAGCAAGGTTGTCAAATTGCTTTCCCTTGGAGGGAGAGTGACTCTTATCAATGCGGCTCTCTCCAACCTCCCAACCTATTACATGTCAAATTTTGAATTACTACAGTGGGTAATCCAGATTATCGACCAAGTTAGGAGGAGATTCCTTTGGAAAGGTGCCAATGAGGTTAGATGAAGTTACCACCTCATTAAATGGGAGAAGGTATGCATGAAGAAAATACATGGCGGACTGTGCATCATAGGTCTAAGATGCATGAACCTGGCCCTTCCGGACAAGTGATGGTAGAGGAAAGTCTATCATCCCAATGGGGAAGGATGACAAGAATTCATCCAGGTTCACTGCCAAGGAAAGGGTACGCGAAGTCTTGGCTTCCGGATGGACCCTAGGGTGTCCTGGTTTTGGAGAAGTGTATCCAGAATATATGATCCATTTAGCAGTGACGTCACATCATCCATTGGTAATGGGCTGTCGACCAAATTTTGGTGGGATAAATGGTGCGAACCTCACCCGCTCCGAGCACTATTCCCAGAGCTTTACGAGATTGCTTTTCATCCTCACATCTAGGTGGCCAAAACTAGAAAAGAGGGACGTGGAGACCCTCCTTCAAAACCCGCCTTAATCAAGAATTCCGATTCAGACTCAAAGCACTACAAGTGCACATTACAAATCAAGAGTGAGGTGTTCTCAAGGCCCGGCCATGCGAGGGTGGGGCTTGGAGAAGAGTGGATCATTTATGATTTGCTCCCTATATAATTGCATCCACTTTATGGGTTGTATTCTGAATTGGGCATCAATTATTTGGAAAGCCAAAGCCCCCTTGAAAGTTAGTGTCTTCCTGTGGCTGGTCTTGAATGACGCTTCCTAACTAGAGATAACATAGCTAAAAGACAAGCGAATATCGCAACCAATTGTGGTTTCTGTAGCCTACACACAAAGACGGAAAACTATCTTTTCCTGAATTGTCATAGGAACATATCTGTTTTGGTAGGGGTATTGTCACGCTCCACTTCCCAAAAGAGAATACGGAATAGGGTACGTGACAAAGTCCAGTGAATGGTTTTCACCATTCATGAGCTGTAAGGATCATCTCAACAATACACAGGAATAAAAAAGAAATAAACAGAAAATAATTAACCACGCATGCATGATACAAATTTCTAAATTAACAGATTTACTTGAAACAAAATACTTAATTCTCAAATAAACCAGATCTGGAAGAAACAAGTAATAAGTTCTAGGACAAAGCACTCAATACAAGTTTCAAGTTGCAACAATAAACAAATAATTCAAACAGGAAATAATTCAAGCAGGAAACTCTAGCCAAACTTAGAACACTTGGTCACTCACTCCTTCGGGCAGCTGATCACCAAAATCTGCAAATTTATCAATTTGCAAGAAAAGGGAAACAGGAAGCAATTGGCCCGTTAATGCAAGTTACGGGTTGCAAGTAGTACAAGTAACAAAGCACAGAGACAAATAACAAGGTATAGGGTAACAACAAGAATCAAGTACAAGCATGGAAGGAATATGATAGTAAAATAGAGCAACTAACCCTTAAACCAAGAAACAAAATCAAGTAACATGAGTAGATAACATGGTACAGGTAACTTGTAACAGGTATCAAGTAGCATGCAAGCAAGTAAACATGTAACGGGTGTCAGGTAGCATGTACAGGTAACAGGAATGTGCAAGTGATCATGTTATTCTCAAGTCTTGTATTTAATCCCATCTAGGTAGCACTTCCCGCGTCCCAAATTTTACCACATGGTTACTACATTCAAACAAGTTGCGTTTAGATTTCGTAGTGGATTATATAGGGCCGTGTACTCAGGTATCATGTATCATGTGGTCATGTATCAAATAATCATGTATCAAGTAGTCATGTATCAAGGACCTACGGGTCCCCTCCAAGTACACTCTCCTATAGGGAAGTATGTAGTCGGGTAAAGCAAGTGGAAAACACGAGCCCCCTTCTGAGTACACCTTCTAATAGGAAAGTATATAGCCAGGTGATCATGTAAACAAGTAATTAGGATCATGTATCATTTAATCATGTAATCATGTAATCATGTAATCATGTGGGAAACACGAGCCCCCTTCCAAGTACACATTTCTATATTTTGCACTACTAGATCTTTCCCTTTGAGTTTAGATTTCGTAGTGGATTATATATGTAATGCCCCGCCCCAATACTCAGACGAATTTAATATTTTTAGAATACAAATTAGATACTATGTAGTACAACTGTCCACCACAGGCTGCTTCTCAAAAGGTGGTTAACCAATTAGGTGACTCTTGATCATTGGCTAATTATATTTATACTCAAATTATTTTTGTGCACATCCCATGTGGGACTATATTTCTCAAATCCTTCTCAAATCCTTCTCAAACAATCCGGCCCAATCCGGCCCAACTATACAGTAGCAGTCGACTGCTAAATGGACCAGTCGACTGTTCGCTGCAAATACGAGGTATTACATACACCCCACCTTAGAAGTCAGCGTCCTCGCTGAGTACAGGGCACACATCTAGTGTAGGATCCGCCCTTTCTAGACGATGTAGTATAGTCCTAGATCCCGGAGATCAATCACTCTCAACACCGTAGATCGGATACCCGGCTATCAATCACTACCTGTGACTCTCAATACCGCAGAATATACCCGACCCTGGAGATCAATGACTCTCAGCACCGCAGATCATCCTGACCTCTACTACACCCGGTGTCGAAAGTCGGCTCTGATACTATTTGTAACGCCCCGCCCCAATACTCAGACGAATTTAATATTTTTAGAATACAAATTAGATACTATGTAGTACAACTGCCCACCACAGGCTGCCTCTCAAAAGGTGGTTAACCAATTAGGTGACTCTTGATCATTGGCTAATTATATTTATACTCAAATTATTTTTGTGCACTTCCCATGTGGGACTATATTTCTCAAATCCTTCTCAACCAATCCGGCCCAATCCGGCCCAACTATACAGTAGCAGTCGACTGCTAAATGGACCAGTCGACTGTTCGCTGTAAATACGGGGTATTACATACACCCCACCTTAGAAATCAGCGTCCTCGCTGAGTACAGGGCACACATATAGTGTAGGATCCGTCCTTTCTAGCCGATGTAGTATAGTCCTAGATCCCGGAGATCAATCACTCTCAACACTGCAGATCGGATACCCGGCTTTAAATCACTACCTGTGACTCTTAATACCGCAGAATATACCCGACCCCGGAGATCAATGACTCTCAACACCGCAGATCATACTGACCTCTACTACACCCGGTGTCGAAAGTCGGCTCTGATACCATTTGTAACGCCCCGCCCCAATACTCAGACGAATTTAATATTTTTAGAATACAAATTAGATACTATGTAGTACAACTGCCCACCACAGGCTGCCTCTCAAAAGGTGGTTAACCAATTTGGTGACTCTTGATCATTGGCTAATTATATTTATACTCAAATTATTTTTGTGCACTTCCCATGTGGGACTATATTTCTAAAATCCTTCTCAAATTCTTCTCAACCAATCCGGCCCAATCCTGCCCAACTATACAGTAGTAGTCGACTGCTAAATGGACCAGTCGACTGTTCGCTGCAAATACGGGGTATTACAATATAGGGCCATGTACTTAGGTATCATGTTTCATGTAGTCATGTATCAAGTAGTCATGTATCAAGTAGGACCTACGGGTCCCCTCCGAGTACACCCTCCTATAAAGAAGTATGTAGTCGGGTACAGCAAGTGGGAAATATGGGCCCCCTTCTAAGTACACCATCCAATAGGAAAGTATGTAGTCAGGTAATCATATAAACAGGTATCATGTTTCATGTAGTCATGTATAAAGTAGTCATGTATCAAGTTGTAATGCCCCGAATTCCAAATAAGACCGAATTCAAAGTTCCACAGGATCTTTACACTTCACTTCGTACAATTTTACAAGAAAATTTGAACCTTTTTATAATACACAGAGTCCTTTACATTTATTTACACAGCGGAAGACAAAATGAAGTACAACAATGAAAATAATATACAACATGCAATATCTTTAACATGTAATTAATCAACAACATCATATCAGCTTTATATCTTCATGAAAATCCAACTCTTGCATAATAAACTGTGGGCACGTCAGTTGCTTATAACCGATGAAAATGTTATACACGGCCATCCCCTCTATGCCGAAAATATAACGATCTTAATACTTTAACAAACCATAAAACTTGAATGCAAATGAAGTGTTAAATGTGACTACATTAAACATGTAATTGTATGCGATGCCTTAATGCCTAATACAAATATTTTATACTAGGATGACACTAATACATACTTGTTCGGATTCTATGCATCCCATACTACATAGATCCGAGGGCAAGTACCTACGTACTCCATATTAAAAGGGTTCGATCCCTCGCCATGACAACTATCCAATAATAAAAGTAAGGTTTAGACATTCCACGAGTACGGATCCCAGTCTTAGAGTACACTGCCCGACTGTTATATTGACTTCTCGTCATGCGAACATCCCGCAAGTGTCCCTCTAGCCCCGGTATACGTATATACATTGGAGTACGAAAAACTGTCTGCTTGACTATGCATAGTTCCAGATTTAAAATAAAACTCGTTTCCATCGAAGCAACCTCAGTCCCGGAGTACACCGCCCGACTAGGTCTATAGTTCCGAAGTACATCTCCCGACTATATAGAGTGCCCCATTTACGTTTGCCCAGATTTACTACATCTTCTCTTAGTACCTAGTTCTTAAGTTTAAGACATGAATAAATTATCATACCTAGAGTTAGTTTTACCCCCTTCCGGACTTGACCACAAATACCGAGATAGCTCTATAGCCATATCTCAAAATATATCTCAAATCTTTTAATTCAATAATGCCGGTACCCGAGGTATCACTAAACTCTAGATTACAACCTTTCATGTATAAGAATCCATGGGTACTCATACTCTTCATAATCATGTATTAAACTCAAAGTATTCTTATCTTCAACTTATTCACAATTTAATTAATGTCTTATTTTAGCACTATTCATGATTCATTTATTCATTCGCAATTCAAAATAAAACAATATTTCTTTTTTTTTAACATAGATTCATCACTTTAAGTCTCATTAGCAATTTAAGCTCATATAGCAATTTCCACATCAAGTATTTCTTACTCAATATAAGTGTATGTTTACATCAAGAGAATCCCATAACATGACACATATTTTTCTCTTCTTTTCAAAATAAAAGTCATATACTCAAATAAATAATTTTGAAGTCAAAACTCATTTACTATCTCAATTCCTCTTTCTATTTCTCAAAATATACATGAAAATGTCTAAAACTATTTTTAATAAATTTTATATCATTTTATATGAACATTAAAATTTTCCCCAAATTTTTAATGGTATTAAAAATACTTTTTTTTTTATTAAAACAAACCCAAAAAAATTATTTGAAGTCATCAGGTTTCGAACCCAACTCCCCCCGCCAGCTACAGTAAACGCCCAAGGCCCAATCTGCTAGCCAATAAGTCCATATGGACTTGGTGTTATAAAGGTAGGCCGAAAGTAATACATTCTATACTTCGGTTCAGGGGTTTATTTAGAAAAATCAAACAAAATAAAAAGAGGGTGGGGGGAGGGGGGTGCCAAGTTTCAAACCCAGAACCAACGGCTACAGTAATGACTTGTGGTGCACCGACTAACCAATAAGTCCAAGCCCAACTACTGTTATGATAACAGAGGCTAGAGTTTTATTCTTGCGACACAGGAACTAGTTATTTCACAAAACTCAACATATGATCGATCTAATCTTTTTAATAGTTTGTATTTATCTCATTCATACTGATTTTACTTGAAAACAACAACTCACGAATTTCTGAACTTATAATTTAGACATTGTATCTATATATTCAAATTATTTCCTTTTTTTAATGAACAAGAATTGTATTTCTTCAATTTAATCAAAATAGCAATTGTTTATCTCTTACAACTAAATGGATTTATGTGTACCAATCTAATTTCACAAAAAGAAAACATTTTAATTACAATAGAAGTCTCAACAATTTTCCTACAATTTTATATTTCGACATTTGTAGATTAACATGCACATTTGTTTATGGCAATAACTCATTATTTCTTTTTCTCATTTCTAACTAACATGATGATAATCTTAATCATAACAAAATTTTTTCAATTCATGGTGTTTCCGCTGAAATCAGTGTGGGGACAAACAGATAGATTTGTAGATTCGAGGGAAGTAGAATAGACAAACCTGAACTCCTTCACCGGAGTTTGACCGTGATCTCCCGCCGTTGACCTGCAAAAAGTGTGAGACACCGGGGTTGATTCCGGCGACACACCCTCCGATGCTCTAGTCAGTAATCAGAAAGATTATGAAAGAGCTTTGATTGGCAAAAGATTGATTACCTGGTAACAGTGGGGGATGGAGGGTATTTATAGCCGCCTTAGGAGCCAGTTTGGGGATAAGATCAAATCCCTATGTAATCCCCGTTTTTGTAAATAAATATTTTCTGAATATTTTATGTTATTTGATTAATTATAATTTACCTTGTGTGAAATTCGTTTTGGATTCTCTATTTTAAATATTTTCTAATCTGAAATTTTATTTATTTCGAATAATTGTATATTTCAACTTTAATTTCTACTCCATTTGATTGTCTATTTATATATTATATTGGTTGGATTATTTTAATAATCTGTTAAACTCAATCTGCATTTTGATATACATATGTTATTATTATTACTATTGTCAGTATTATTTTCGTAAATATTTTTATTTGCAGTGTCATTATTTTATTGTTATTATTATAATTATTATAGTTTTATTTTAAGTCGAACATACCTTATTTTATATGTATTCATTAATTGACTCGATGTATATATGTATGTATGTTTTTATAATCCTAATTGCTTCTAATTGAGTATTTTTTTTAATAAACCCAAATTCCCTAATGGGTCCAATACCCTATAAAATAACACAAACCCGTTATACGTACCCATACCCGTCTCTAAAGCCCTACCCTATATAAACCTAAACCTAGTAACCCTAACCCTAGAAATCCCTACCCTATCTACTGTTAAACCCCCAAGCAACTAGCCGCCTACTCTTCTCTCCCACTCCATCTTCAACCTCCCGCTTGCATCTTTCTCCAGCTCCTTCTTCCTCCGTCCACACCCAAACCTAATCCCCATCACCTCGCCGCACCACCCTCGCATCGCCTCCCTCTCCTCTCCCCCATCATCGCCCTCCGACCACCCATCTGCCATCGTCCCTAACTCCATCGAGACCCCCGAACCCATTTCGACATTACCCAACTCTCCACCTCCTTGCCCCCGCCATACCCATCGTTGTCGTCCCCTTCCCACTCCGATCACCCACGACCTCCGCCAGCCGCCGCATTCACTTCGAACCCATCCCGCCGTCCTTCGCTTTCCCCACTCTGTTTCGACCCCAAAAAAAGAACCGCCACCGTCGCTGCGTCGCTTCTCAACGTCGCGCCACCACAGTCGTGCCAGACGTTGCCGCCTCGCTGCTGTGCCGCCGCAGCCGCCTCGTGTCGCCGTCCTTCTCCTTCTCTCTCTCTCCCTGCAACTGTATAGGAGGGAAGAAGAAACCTGGTTTGATCTTAACCGTCAGATCTCCCCAAAATTGTGATCAGATCAGATCAGATCATCACCATCCACATCAACCAGATCAGATCTCAGCCGTCCATCCGATCATGATCTTTAGCTCAGATCGAAGCAGATCCAGCAGTCCGATCGTCTTGATCTTGATTTTCCATCAAGATCCGCACCGATCCGATCCATCCGATCTCGATCGTTGATCAACACCCTCATCCAATCAAGGCAAGTATTCATCTTGTACAAATTTTTGTTCTAGTACAAGCGTTAATTTGAAAATACCGCAAATAGTTAGTAGTTGTGACTCCTCCTTGACTCGTCGTTGTTGATCAAATATTAATCCTCATCAATTTTATAATCTTAAGAGTCACAACAATTTTATTGATATATTACAACTACTTGGACTCATTTTATCTCCTAGACACTTGAACACATGAGACTAAGAAATTCTAGATTTGTAGATGTGTGTTGTAGCATGTATGTGAAGATTCTGCATTCCCTTAAGTTGAGAAATAAATGTGGCTTACTGTTTTAATAACCATTACCCTGTATTTGTATTACACATTAATCTAGATGCCTAACAACCAATTATCACGCAACTTATACATGAAAGACATTCACACTTGTTGCTGTCCTGAATTACTTGCTGTTTTGACACCTTTAAAATCAGAATGTGAACCTGAGCCCTGAACAGTAAATATAGCTCTAGATTTCTAGATGTCGATAGCCTCCAGAATTTCCAATTCCGAGTTATGGTTTAGGAGATATCGCAGTTTTACTGCAGCTGTGTCGGTAGTCGCGGATTCACAAAACTGCTGCGCATCTTTAGTTTGCAAATTAATTTAACTATGTTAATAGTAAGCGTTTGACTTGAAATTTTACATGCTATTGCTGGACACCCTAGAGATCATCCACAAATTTTTTCAGAATTAATTAACAATGTTTTAACCCTGTTTCACATGTATAAACTTAGATTCACAAATCCTGGCTGAATGTAGAAGCAGTAGAGTTTGCTGTTTTGACACATGCTTCCACCACTTTCATGTACCTTAATTATATGAGTTGGAACTGGGCAGGAGTCTAGTTTCTAGATCTTCTGACGGATCCACTTTTGTTATCTTTTAGCAACGTGAATCGCAGTTTTGGTACAGCAATGTCGTGCTGTCCAGAATTGAGATTTTCGTTGTTCTTGATATTTTGATTCGTGTTGACCCTCGAATATGCTATATAAATATCTCAAACTTGTTCCATGCCCATGATTATGATTTCTTGACTTATTTCGCACACTTTCATTCTTGCTTAATAAAAATTTATAAAAAGTAACAAGTCAGGGTTTAAAGGAAAGACCATAGTAGTGGACAACATAGGTAAGTGTACTCGGAAGGGGGCCCGTGTTTCTCATAATTTTATGTTAAATGGAACTAAGTGCCACGTAGAACTAAGTGCCACGTCATGGGTGACGGGGGCCACCTCTAGAGCCTACGGGGGCCACCTCTAGAGCCCATTATATGATTACATGATATATATTTGCGATCACTTGGAATTAAGTGCCACGTAGAACTAAGTGCCACGTTATGGATGACGGAGGCCACCTCTAGACCCCATGGTTTGATCACTTGCTTGATACTTGATGCCTGAGTACACCGCTCTCTAGACTTCATTACTAGGCCTAAACGTAACTGATTTGTATGTAGCAATCATGTAGTAAAAAGATGGATGCATGAAGTGCTACCTAGATAGAAATAATCACAAGACTTGATACATGAAACTTGAACTTGATACATGCTTACTTGATACTTGACTACATGATACATGAGACTTGATGCTTGATACTTGATCACTTGATACTTGTACTTGACAACTTGACACTAGACTTGAGACTTATTACTTGACACTTGTACTTGATGCCTGTCACTTGAGGTTAGATACCCCTACATGTTCACTTGTCACTTGCTCCACTATTAGTATTTGTTATCCTGCCTGTTACTTGAGTTATCCTTCTTGCTAGCTAGTTCTTGGATTTCCACTACTTGTTGTATTCCAGTTACATTCCTGATTCCAATTCTTGTTCCACATTACTTGTACTCGTTTTTACTATTTGTGGCCCTAACTTGCACTAAGGGCGTTTTCTCTTATTTTCTTTTTTTTTCCTTTTTATATTTATTAAGTAGACTTTGGGGACGTGTTGCCCGCTGGATTTGGTGAGCAGACATTTTAGGCTTTGCTTGGAGCATGGACTTGGTTAGATGTATTGTCTTCCTTCTGCTATTTATTTTCTTGCTACTTAAAACTTGTAACGGGCAATAGTCCCGAGTTTTATCCTTTGTTCCAGACTTGAAAACTATTTGGATATTATTATTTGTTTTCAATTGTTTCTGTTGCTTAATAAATTATTCATGCATGCTTGGTTGTATATATATCTTGTTATATTCTTGTTGTGATGCTGAGTTGATCCTACAGCTTATGGATGATGTTAAAATCATTCACTAGGCTTCGTCACGCGCTCGTATTCCATGTTTTTGGGAAGCAGAGCGTGACAAGGTTTTTAGTGATATCAGAGCTCAGATTTGGCTAATATGTTAATTTGACTAATACATTAGACATGCTTGACTCAACATTAAACAGGCCATGCGACTACATGAATAATTTGATAATCAACTCGATCTGGACACAAGTCTTATCTCATCCATTTTGATCCCTTTATATTCAATTCTTTGATTCATTGCTTCCTTCCATCTCTTACAGTCATCCTGATTTGTTGATTCCTTATTGGGTACAATTTATTCTTTCCTTACCCATATTCTTTTGATTCCGGTGCAAGCAATCTCTTATTTTCTGCTTGCCTCCTTAATTCCTTCTTATTTCAACTCGTGCGTCGTTCATTGCTTTCCCTGCCTTGCATTCATTTTTATTTGTTGATCCATATTGAGTATCATGTTGGTTATTTCTTTCCTGCTATATTCTCTTCAATTCCGATTTTGTCCCTCGTCCTTCTTCCTTCGTATTCAATTCCTTAATTTTCTTTTTGTCCCTTCTAGTCATCCTCCTCTATAACTCTTTATTGGGTATAGATTCATTTTTCTCCTACCTATTTTCTCTTTATAATTATTTTTCCCGAATGCTTTCTATATTTCGATTATTAATTGTTATATTTATTTTCAATCTTCCATATATATATATATATAAAATGTTTCTCAACAAAGATTTTGTTATTTCGAACAATGGTGTATTTTAACTTCACTTTTCATTTTTGATTGACTATATATTTCTACTGAATTATTTTGATAAGACAAATTCTTATTTTGTTGTATAATGCTATTATTACTACTATTGTTATTATTGCTATTATTTTCATTATCATTACTAGTATTAATATTATTGTTACTACTATTGATATCCTCATTGTTGTTTTCATTATTTTATTATTATTGTTAATATTAAATTACTTCCACAAAAATGTTGGGCCCAAACTATACCTCGTCTTGCATTATTACTTTTACTAGTGTTGTTGATATTTTAATATTATTGTTAATATTATTATTTTTGTAATCGTTCTTTTGCGATTACTGTTATTATTACTGTTTTGATCATTTTTATTATCATTGTTATTCTTATTGTTATTAGTATTGATATTTTGTTATTATTATTGTTATTGGTATTATTATCTTTATCGTTGCTATTATTATTATTATTAATATGTTTTGAGCCTGAGCATGCTCAATTTTATATACATTTCACCACTTCGATGCAACCTAATGTCGAGATGGAAAATATGCAACTCGATGTCAATGGAGGCAAATTGCAGCTGGATATCAGGGAGGCAAAATGTGCAACTGCAACCTAATGTCGTGAAGGCAAACATACAACTTGATGTTAAGGAGGCAAGATTTTCTATCTATTGCTAATTGATATTTCAAGACTCTTTGCTTATATAATGAAACTGATGGTAAAGGAATATTTTCGTTATTTTTGGTGTTATTATTATTATTTTCATTTCAATTGATGTTATTATTATTGTTTTCATTATCTTTACTACTGTTATTATTATTATTATTATTATTACTGTTACTTTATTGATATTATTCTTATTATTGCTATTATCATTATTATTATCATCATTATTGATGTTATTTTTAATGCTATCATTATTATTATTATTGCTTTATTTTTATGGATATGTAAAATCCAACACTGTCATGTATGTATTATCATTATTATCAGTATTATTGATATTTTTGTTTTATTATATTATTATTGCCTGTATGATTATGATGATTTTTACTGTTACTATTGTTGTTATTATTTTTGTTATTATTATTATTTTTATTATGGTCATTATTACTTGTATCATTGTTGTTATTAATACTTTTAATATTATTGTTATTATTATTACTATTTTTATTATTATCATTGTTATATTTATTTTTATTATTGTTACTATTACGCTATTACTATTGATGTTATTATCATTGATAATTGTTGTTATTATTATTTCTGTTAAAGCCATTAGTTTTGATCTATATTATATCCTTTAATTATTTAAATTCAAGCCAAATTTTATATTCATTTTGCATTATTTATTATATCTATCTTGAGCCCATACTCTCCATGATCCTGGTGTCTCATTCTTTTCTTCCTGCTCGGATCGTCACTTGGTGTCACGTGGTCTACAACGACATGTCTGGTGCTTGGAACGTCACCATCAGAGTGTCGCATCGGAAGCGTGGTGGGCCCATAACCCACAGGTCCCAGAATTCTATTGTTGCTTCTCCTTCCTTGCATTGTTTGCTATTCCCTATCTCTTGCATTTGTTCTCATCCGTTGACTCATTGCTTGGTTCATCTCTTCCTTGTCCATCCTTTCTTCGATTCCAGCTCTATCTATTTCTTTATCTCTTTGCTTTGTAATCTTGTAAGTCTTGGGTTGTTTCTTCTTCATTTTGATACCGGTTACTTCCTTCTTGCATACCATTTTGCTATCACGCACCCATTCGTTATTTGATTCAATTCTTCCCTGTCGTTTCTCTCTTTGATTCCAGTTCTGCCTACTCCTGATCTTGCTTTGTTATCTTGTGTTGTTTCTTTCATTTTGTTACTGTTTATTCCCTTCCATGCCTTCCATTTGACCTCATTGTTACCCACTCCTTTTTTTGGTGTTGCCCTCTGCTTTGCTCCTTCCCCATTAATTCCCTGTTTTATAACCCTCCCCCAAGTTTGTTTTGCCCTGTCCTATGTACCGCCTAAGCAAATTTCGAGGACGAAATTTTGTTGTAAGGTGGGTAGGATTTGTAACCCTCATTTTCGTAAATAAATATTTTCAGAATATTTTATGTTATTGGATTAATTATAATTTACGTTGTGTGAAATTCGTTTTGGATTCTCTATTTTAAATATTTTCTAATTAGAAATTTTATTTATTTCGAATAATTATATATTTTAACTTTAATTTCTACTCCATTTGATCATCTATTTATATATTATATTTGTTGGATTATTTTAATAATCTGTTAAACTCAATCTGCATTTTGATATACATATGTTATTATTATTACTATTGTCAGTATTAGTTTCGTAAATGTTTTTATTTGCAGTATCATTATTTTATTGTTCTTATTATAATTATTATTGTTTTTATTTTAAGTCGAACATACCTTATTTTATATATATTCATTAATTGACTCGATGTATATATGTATGTATGTTTTTATAATCCTAATTGCTTCTAATTGGATATTTTTTTTAATAAACCCAAATTCCCTAATGGGTCTAATACCCTATAAAATAACCCAAACCCGTTATACGTACCCATACCCGTATCTAAAGCCCTACCGTATATGAACCTAAACCTAGTAACCCTAACCCTAGAAAACCTACCCTATCTACTGTTAAACCCCCAAGCAACCAGCCGCCTACTCTTCTCTCCCACTCCATCTTCAACCTCTCGCTCGCATCTTTCCCCGACTCCTTCTTCCTCCGTCCACGCCCAAACCCATTCCCTATCACCTCGCTGCACCACCCTCGCATTGCCTCCCTCTCCTCTCCACCATCATTGCCCTCCGACCACCCATCTGCCATCGTCCCCAACTCCATCGAGACCCCTAAACCCATTTCGACATTACTCAACTCTCCACCTCCTCGCCCCCGCCATACCCATCGTCGTCGTCCCCTTCCCACTCCGATCACCCACGACCTTCGCCAGCCGCCGCCTTCACTCCGAACCCATCCCGCCGTCCTTCGCTCTCCCCACTCTGTTTCGACCCCAAAAAAAGAGCCGCCACCATCGCTGCGTCGCTCCTCAACGCCGCGCCACTACAATCGTGCCAGATGTTGCCGCCTCGCCGCTTCGCCGCTGTGCCGCCGTAGCCGCCTCGCGTCGCCGTCCTTCTCCTTCTCTCTCTCTCTCTTTCTGCAACTGTATAGGAGGGAAGAAGAAGAAGCCTGGTTTGATCTTAATCGTCGGATCTCCTCAAAATTGTGATCTGATCAGATCAGATCATCACCATCCACATCAGCCAGATCAGATCTCAGCCGTCCATCTGATCATGATCTTCAGCTCAGATCGAAGCAGATCCAGCCGTCCGATCGTCTTGATCTTGATTTTCCATAAAGATCGGCACCGATTCGATCTATCTGATCTCGATCGTCGATCAATGCCCTCATCCAATCAAGGCAAGTATTCATCTTGTACAAATTTTTGTTCTAGTACAAGCGTTAATTTGAAAATACCGCAAATAGTTAGTAGTTGTGACTCCTCCTTGACTCGTCGTTGTTGATCAAATATTAATTCTCATCAATTTCATAATCTTAAGAGTCACAACAATTTCATTGATATATTACAACTACTTGGACTCATTTTATCTCCCAGACACTTGAACACATGAGACTAAGAAATTCTAGATTTGTAGATGTGTGTTGTAGTATGTATGTGAAGATTCTGCATTCCCTTGAGTTGAGAAATAAATGTGGCTTACTGTTTTGATAACCATTACCCCGTATTTGTATCACACATTAATCTAGATGCCTAACAACCAATTATCACGCAACTTATACATGAAAGACATTCACACTTGTTGCTGTCCTGAACTTTACTTGCTGTTTTGACACCTTTAAAATCAGAATGTGAACCTAAGCCCTAAACAGTAAATATAGCTCTAGATGTCTAGATGTCGATAGCCTCTAGAATTTCGAATTCCGAGTTACGGTCTAGGAGATATCGCAGTTTTACTGCAGCTGTGTCGGTAGTCGCAGATTCACAAAACTGCTGCGCATCTTTAGTTTGTAAATTAATTTAATATGTTAACAGTAAGCATTTGACTTGAAATTTTACATGCTGTTGCTGGACACCCTAGAGATCATCCCCAAATTTTATCAGAATTAATTAACAATGTTTCAACCCTGTTTCACATGTATAAACTTAGATTCACAAATCCTGGCTGAACGTAGAAGTAGTATAGTTTGCTGTTTTGACACATGCTTCCACCACTTTTATGTACCTTAATTATATACGTTGGAACTGGGCTGGAGTCTAGTTTCTAGATTTTCTGACGGATCCACTTTTGTTATCTTTTAGCAACGGGAATTGCGGTTTTGGTACAGCAACGTCGTGCTGTCCAGAATTAAGATTTTCGTTGTTCTTGATATTTTGATTCGTGTTGACCCTCGAATATGCTATATAAATATCTCAAACTTGTCCCATGTCCATGAATACAATTTCTTGACTTGTTTCACATACTTTCATGCTTGCTTAATAAAAATTTATAAAAAGTAACAAGCCGGAGTTTAAGGAAAAGACCATAGTAGTGGACAACATAGGTAAGTGTACTCGGAAGGAGGCCCGTGTTTCCCATAATTTTATGTTAAATGGAACTAAGTGCCACGTAGAACTAAGTGCCACATCATGGGTGATGGGAGCCACCTCTAGAGCCCATTATAAGATTACATGATATATATTTGCGATCACATGAAACTAAGTGCCACGTAAAACTAAGTGCCACGTTATTGGTGACGGGGGCCACCTCTAGAGCCTATGGTTTGATCACTTGCTTGATACTTGATGCCTGAGTACACTGTCCTATTGACTCCATTACTAGGCCTAAACGTAACTGATTTGTATGTAGCAATCATGTAGTAAAAAGATGGATGCATGAAGTGCTACCTTGATTGAAATAATCAGAAGACTTGATACATGAAACTTGAACTTGATACATGCTTGCTTGATACTTGACTACATGATACATGAGACTTGATGCTTGATACTTGATTACTTGATACTTGTACTTGACAACTTGACACTAGACTTGAGACTTGTTACCTGACACTTGTACTTGATGCCTGTCACTTGAGGTTAGATATCCCTACATGTTCACTTGTCACTTGCTCCACTATTAGTATTTGTTATCCTGCCTGTTACTTGAGTTGTCCTTCTTGCTAGCTAGTTCTTGGATTTCCACTACTTGTTGTATCCCTGTTACATTCCTGATTCCAATTCTTGTTCCACATTACTTGTACTCGTTTTTACTATTTGTGGCCCTAACTTGCACTAAGAGCGTTTTCTCTTGTTTTCTCTATTTTTTTCCTTTTTATATTTATTAAGCAGACTTTGGAGACGTGTTACCTGCTGGATTTGGTGAGCAGACATTTTAGGCTTTGCTTGGAGCAATGACTTGATTATATATATTGTTTTCCTTCTGTTATTTATTTTCTTGCTACTTAAAACTTGTAACGGGCTATAGTCCTGTGTTTTATCCTTTGTTCCAGACTTGAAAACTATTTGGATGTTATTATTTGTTTTCGATTGTTTCTGTTACTTAATAAATTATTCATGCATGCTTGGTTGTATATATATCTCGTTATATTCTTATTGTGATGCTGAGTCGATCCTATATCTTATGGTTGATGTTAAAATCATTCGCTGGGCTTCGTCACGTGCTCATATTCCATGCTTTTGGGAAGCGGGGCGTGACACCTTACTTCCCAGTGGATAGATAGAAGTGATCAGGGCCGTTCATTAAGGACAATCATAAACCTTAATTCTATCCAGCTGGACTGGGTCTCTTGCGGGTTGGAACCCGCACCCAGTTAGACGAATCTGTTTATGGGTTATTGGGCTTTTGGAAAAAGGCCCAGTTCCCATTTCAGGCCCGCTTGTAGATGAAATTACCATTTTACTCCCGGGCTTTGTGATTCGTACTCGATTTGAATGGTCTCAATTTAATCCTATTTTTAGCCATATCACAGCCCCCCACTCCTGAAGACTGAGTTTAACAGCCTTTAAGGAGTAGTTTGATGTTCAAATGGCGTACGGAATTTATCGGAGTTCTCGGGGGAGTTGGATCTAGCTCGGGGTGTAACGGTGATTTTCTGAGCTTGTAAAATACCCAAAATTATTCTCAGATTTTTCTAGATTTTTTTTGATTTTTTCAATTTTTCTGAATTTTTTCGAATTTTTATTTAATTTCCAAATTAAACAATTAATTATCGAAAAATTTAATTAATTATTCTAATTTAATAATTATTATTTTCAGAATTTAAAAATTATTTTCTGAATTAATAATTATTTTTAGAATTTTTAATTGAATTTTTCCGATTTTTAAATATTTTTTTTTGGATTTTTTAAATAATTAATTCGATTATTTCAATAAATAAATAAATACCTGGTGACGTGGTGCGATCGTGTGAGTTGATCACGATCAAGCGAGCGTGCATCGGGAGGAGGTCATTTTTTCTTTAAGAGCTCCGGTGCCAAGAACTCTCGACAAAAGTTGTCGAAGTCCATGTCGATGCCACGCGGCAAAGTCAACGGTGAACCGTTGACTTCTCTTTTTTTTTTCATTCTTTCTCCCGCTCTCCTCTGTCTTCTTTCTTTCCTTCTTGTATTCCGCTGCCCTTTCCTTCGGCGTCACCTCAACGAGGAGCGAAGCTCGAGGGAGCTTAGTAGAGAGGAGTGGAGCTCCGGCTCGGCATGGGGAGCTCGGTGAGGGAAGACTCAGAGGGGTGAGCTCGAAGACAGAGGTGAAGGTGGAGTTCGATCGAGGAGCTCGGCGGGGTTGGAGCTCGAAGCTTGGGTTTCTAGAGTTTGAAGCTGGCGAAGAATTTCTCGAGCTCTAGCGGGGAGGAGCTCGGTGCTTCTTCGGTCGAGGGAAGAGATCAGCATGGGGAGAGCTTCGACGAGGCGTCGAGCTCGGAGATTAGTGGCGAGCAGCTCGACGAGGACGAAGCACGGCGAAGGTGGAGCTCGGCCATGGCGGAGCTTGATTGTGAGTTGGCGACGACACGGTGGTGTCGAGGTCGAGGGCTCGATGAAGGAGGAGGGAGCTCGACTCGACAGTGGGGGAGCTCAGCAGCGAGGCGAGCTCGGTGAAGATGATGAAGAGCTCGGCGAACGATCGAGCTCAACGTCCTTGGAGCTCGTCATAGTGGAGGGGAGCTTTTCTCTCGTTTGAGCTCCGGTGCCACGAACGCTCGAATTTTGACGGTGAGCTTCGCGACTCCGGCAGTGGAGGAGCTCGACTGCGGTGGCGAAGAGCTCATTGATGCTCGGCGGTGACGGTGTGGAGCTCGAAGATGGAGCTCGTTATTGGTCAATTACGGCGAGGAGGAGAGCTTAGCACCGCGAAGTTCGTCGACGAGTTCTCGTGAAGGAGATGGTTGACGAGGAACTCGATGGGTCAACAGTTGAGCTCTGGCGGTGGCGAGCTCGAAGCTTGGGTTCGGATCTTAGCTTCTTGAGCTCATCGAGGTAGGGGAGAGCTCGGTTGCAGAGGTTGGGTTGGAGTGTTGGGTTTGTTTTTTTTTGTCTTCAGTTTTTTGGTGCCAAATCTGTTGGAGAAGAAGGGGAGGAGAGAGAAAGGGTTTGGGTTTGGATCCCCATCAAGTTCAGACCCGACCCTATAGCCCCCCTCCCCCCCTTTTTTTTGGTGTTGTTTGTTTGGTTGCTTGTATCTGAGCCGTCGATTGTGATTGAGCATGAATTCTGAGGTAAAAAATTTCTCTCATTTGAGCTCCGGTGGCAAGAATGCTCGGATTGCATTTCCGAACCAGGAGAGGGCTTCGGCAACTTGACACATGGCGGTCAACGGTTGACCGTTGACTTAGTCAACGTTGACTGTTGACTTTTTTGAAAAAAAATTCTCTCCTTACATGATCGGTGGCAAGAACGCTCGGATTGCATTTCCGAATCAGGAGAGAGCTTCGGCGACTTGACACGTGGCGGTCAACGGTTGACCATTGACTCGGTCAACGTTGACCATTGACTTTCTCTTTTTGCTCTAATCACCACCATTGATCTTGATTTGAGAGCGGCTCTTGAGGCATATTTTTCTCTAATTTGAGCTTCTGTGGCAAGAACGCTCGGCGAGGCGTGCCGAAGTCCAAGTGAGATATTTTTCTCACGTTTGAGCGTCGGTGGCAAGAACGCTCGGCGAGGCGTGCCGAAGTCCAAGTGAGAGTTTTTTCTCACGTTTGAGCATCTGTGCCAAGAACGCTCGGTGAAGTGTGCCGAAGTTTAGGAAGAATTTTTTTCTCACGTTTGAGCGTTTGCCGAAGTCTAGGGAGAGTTCTTTCTCACGTTTGAGCGTAGGTGCCAAGAATGCTCGGCGAAGTGTGCCAAAGTCTAGGGAAAGTTCTTCTCAATGTTCCCAGTGCTACGGAGGTCGGATCGGGGCGTATGATCCTTTGTTTCGAAGCTATTTCGAAGATCTAAAAGTTCTCTTCAAAGATAAGTTGGAGAATCCTCCTTCCTCAAGGTCAAGATAGTCTTGCAACATCTTTGTCTTCGCGAAGTTGAGAAGAGCTTTGCATGGCTCTAGGAAAAGTCCATTCTTGGAGGACAAGTTTGAGGAGCACCTCTCAGGGAGAGTTTTAGCTCTGAACTGGTTGAGAAGAGGTCCGCTCTAGGAGTGAGCGAAGCGAAGAGCTTGGCTCTAGGAGAAAGCCATTTGGGGAGATAAGTTTGAGGAGCAACTCTAGGGGAGAGTTTTAGCTCCGAACTCGTTGAGAAGAGGTTCGCTTTGGAGGTGAGCAGAGCGAAGAGCTTGGCTCTAGGAGAGCGCCATTTGGGAGACGAGTTTGAGGAGCAACTTTAGGAGAGATTTGTGAGCTCCGAACTCGTTGAGAAGAGGTCCGCTTTGGAGGTGAGCAGAGCGAAGAGCATGACTCTAGGAGGAAGCCATTTGGGAGACGAGTTTGAGGAGCAACTCTAGGAGAGAGTTGTGCTCCGAACTCGTTGAGAAGAGGTCCGCTTTGGAGGTGAGCGGAGCAAAGAGCTTGGCTCTAGGAGAGAGCTATTTGGGAGAAAAGTTTGAGGAGCCACTCTAGCGGAGAGTTGTGCTCCGAACTCGTCGAGAAGAGGTCCGCTTTGGAGGTGAGCAGAGTGAAGAGCTTGGCTCTAGGAGAGAGCCATTTGGGAGACAAGTTTGAAGAGCAACTCTAGGAGAGAGTTGTGAGCTCCGAACTTGTTGAGAAGAGGTCCGCTTTGGAGGTGAGCAGAGCGAAGAGCTTGGCTCTAGGAGAGAGCCATTTGGAAGACAAGTTTGAGGAGCATCTCTAGGGGAGAGTTGTGCTCCGAACTCGTTGAGAAGAGGTCCGCTTTGCAGGTGAGCAGAGCAAGAGCTTGGCTCTAGGAGAGAGCCATTTGGGAGACAAGTTTGAGGAGCAACTCTAGGAGAGAGTTGTGAGCTCCGAACTTGTTGAGAAGAGGTCCGCTTTGGAGGTGAGCGGAACGAAGAGCTTGGCTCTAGGAGAGTGCCATTTGGGAGATAATTTTGAGGAGCAACTCTAGGAGAGAGTTGTGAGCTCCGAACTCGTTGAGAAGAGGTCTGCTTTGGAGGTGAGCGGAGCGAAGAGCTTGGCTCTAGAAGAGAGCCATTTGGGAGACAAGTTTGAGGAGCAACTCTAGGAGAGAGTTGTGAGCTCCGAACTTGTTGAGAAGAGGTCCGCTTTGAAGGTGAGCGGAGCAAAGAGCTTGGCTCTAGGAGAGAGCCATTTGGGAGACAAGTTTGAGGAGCAACTCTAGGAGAGAGTGTGAGCTCCGAACTTGTTGTTTAAGTGAGAGAATCAACGGCTGTGGGAGCAGTTCCGAATGGCAAACCACTTCTTACCCGCTTATGAGCGAGTAATTTGAAGCGGAATCGAGCCAAGTGTTTGGCTCTGAACTTGTCGTTTAAGAGAGATTCAACGGTTATGGGAGCAGTTCCGAATGGCGAACCACTTCTTACTCGCTTACGAGCAAGTTGTCGAAGCAGAGTTGAGCCATGTGTTGGACTCTGAACTCTTCGTTTAAGAGAGATTCAACGGTTGTGGGAGCAGTTCCGAATGGCGAACCACTTCTTACTCGCTTACGAGCAAGTAGTCGAAGTGGAGTTGAGCCACGTGTTGGACTCCGAACTCGTCGTTTAAGAGAGATTCAACGGTTGTGGGAGCAATTCCGAATGGTGAACCACTTCTTACCCGCTTATGAGCAAGTTTGCGAAGCAGAATCGAGCCAAGTTTTTGACTCCGAACTCATCGTTTGAGTAAGTTTCAACGGTTGTGGGAGCAGTTCCGAATGGCGAACCCCTTCTTACTCGCTTACGAGCAAGTAGTCGAAGCGGAGTCGAGCCACGTGTTGGACTTCAAACTCTTCGTTTAAGAGAGATTCAACGGTTGTGGGAGCAGTTCCGAATGGCGAACCACTTCTTACTCGCTTACGAGCAAGTAGTCGAAGTAGAGTTGAGCCACGTGTTGGACTCCGAACTCGTCGTTTAAGAGAAATTCAATGGTTGTAGGAGCAATTTCGAATGGCAAACCACTTCTTACCCGCTTATGAGCAAGTCTGCAAAGCGGAATCGAGCCAAGTTTTGGACTCCGAACTCGTCGTTTGAGTAAGTTTCAACGGTTGTGGGAGCAATTCCGAATGGCGAACCACTTCTTACCTGCTTATGAGCGAGTAATTTGAAGAGGAATCGAGCCAAGTGTTGGACTCCGAACTTGTTTTTTTAGCTTAGTAAGTTGTGGGAGCAGCCATGTAGGAGAAGCTGGACTCTGAACTCACCATTTAGCGAGTCGTGACTCGGAGAGATAGAGATGAAGCAAAAGCAATAATTTTCAATGAAAAAAAATGCAAAGTTTTATTGAGATAAACTAAGTGGCCACTTCAATTGGGCGAGCCATTATTAGAGCATCCACAGTGGTTTTCTAACATTGCCAATTTGCCATTTTTTAGAAAACGAAGCGCTGCAATGGTTTTTCATTTTGCCATTTTTTAGCAAACGTTTCAAATTTGTTTCTCAAATTTGAGAAACGAAAATGAGAATTCTCAAATTATAAAGGACGGGGAATGATTCCCCATCTCTCAAATTTTAATATATTTTTATTATCAACAGACGAGGTATCTTATACCGTCTGGTAAATTTTATTTTATTTTTTTTAAAAAAAAGGGTCAGACGGGATATCATATCCCGTCGGTCACCTTTATTTTTATTATGATTATTATTATTTTTTAAATGAACGACCATGATTGGCCGATTAGAAGAAAAAAAAAATCCAAATGGTGGGACGGGGAATGATTCCCCGTCCATGGAATGATTCCCCGTCCATGAAATCCGGATGAAAAAGTGGGTAGGTTTAGGTAGTTAATTAGGTTTAGGTAGTTGTTTAATTAGGTTTAGTTATTATTATATTATTTAATTTATTTAATTAATATAGTTTAATAGTTAATAAGTAGTTAACTTTTTTAATTTAATTTTAAAAGTTGAGACGGTATATGATATACCGTCCTACTCAATTTTTGGCGAACAATATAGCAAACGACCACTGCAGCGATCGATCCTATTTGCTATTACTGTTGCAGCCATTTTTGGCCAAATGAGAAACACCACTATGGATGCTTTTACATGCTATTGGCCGGGTTACAAGCATCGGCCTTATTGAAAATCAAGATCCTACTTCTACGATAAGGTGAAGACCTCTTGGGAGGAGCTGGGTTCTCCCTCGATTGGACCTCCTTGGATGAGGTGGAAGACGGCCCCAGGTTCCGAGTCTTTAAGCTCGGCAGGCCTCTCTGTTCACTCGTAGGCTCCTCAGGGGGGAAGCTCAGCTCCATCTTTTTGGACAAACTTGGTCAGGTGTCCCCGCTGTATGAGTTCTTCGATCTTCTCCTTGAGAGCCCGACAATCATCCGTATCGTGGCCGTGGTCCCTGTGAAAGTGGCGCCACTTATCCTTGTTCCTCTTCTTACCAGGTGTATTAATTCTAGGGGAAGCGCGGAGTAGCCCTTCCTTGTTCACCTCCATAAGAACTTCTGATATTTTAGCAATGAGGGGGGGTGAACTTTGAACTTCTCAAAACGAGGAGTCGGGCGGCACTGGCCATTGCCGTCCCTCTAGGATTTTTTGGAGCCCTCTTCGCTCGTATTCTTCCGTTTGTTCCCGGAAGATGATTCCTCAATAGTAGGGGGGTTGAAAGCCTCTTCCACTCGTATGTACTTCTCCACCCTAAGTAGGAGTTCTGAGAAGTCCCGAGGAGGCTTCTTGGCAAGGGACGCCTTGAGGCAAGCATTAGTGACGTTGCGCTCGAATGCGGCAGAGGCTACTGATTGGTTGAGGGAGGGAATGGACCAGGCTTCGGCGGTGAAGCGTCGAACGTAATCCCTTAGGTGTTTACCCTTTTCTTGGTTGAGGGTCACCAGAGATACACTTGTTTTCTCGGCCCGACGGCTACTCACGAAATGAGTAAGGAAGAGCCCTTCGAACTGATCGACTGAGAATATAGAGGCCGGGGCGAGTCAAGGGTACCATTCTCTGGCAGGCCCCTTCAGCGTGGCAGGGAAGATCTTGCAGAGGAGGGCGTCTGAAGCATGGTGGATCATCATGAGAGTTTTGAAACTCTCTATGTGATCCGCGAGGTCTGACTCCCCGATATATGACTCGAAGTAAGGCGGCTTGAAGTTTTCCGGGACGGGGGCCTCCATAATGGGGCGGGAGAATGGAGGTCTGCTCGGACAGAGGTTTATCGCCCGTTGCTCTTCTTCCCTATCAATTCGGCCGAGGTGCCTCTCCATCTCGTGGTGACGGTGGTAGACTGCGTCTTCTCTTTGATCATATCTTGCCGAGCCCCGGGACTCATCTTCGTACGAGGGTGGACTGGGGCTGTTGCGATGGTAGCTTGGAGATGGAGGGGGACTGGGATTGTGAAGGCGGTGGCTCCTAGCTGGCTCATGGGTAGGTGGCCTCTGGTTGTTATTTGGGGCGATATTGAGGGCCTGCAGGATTGTTGCCTGGAACTCTTGGAATTCTGCTCAGGTGATAGGTCCGTTCTGGTCCCTCTGGGACTGTCGACCAGCGGGAGAATGGCGCCTTCTTCGACGGTACTCCGGGGACTCCCTCCGCCTCCTATGAAGAGGAGACCTCCTGTGATCACGGCGGCGAGGGGATCGCGCATTTGGACATTCTGAGCGGAAGGCTCCCTCTCGGGCCCGCCTTTCATCCAAACGGTGGTGAAGGTCCTCCTCTTTCTGCCGGTTGATGAGGATGTTGCGGAGGTCTTTGGAAGGCCGAGGGTTATGGGATGCCATGGAGTCGGTGGAAGGGTTATGTACGGAGATATGGTCGCTGTGAAGAGGTTGCTTCTGAGGAGGAGGGTGAGAGGTCCCAATACCGGTGTTCTGGGGCCCGACTTAAGCCTGCTGGGGCCGAGGGTTATGAAGAGGAGGCTGCTCCTGCTGCAGGGGCTGATCAGGTTGAAGAGGGAGTTGTCCCTGCTGCTAAACGGTTTGGAGGGGAGCCTCCTGTTACGGTTGAGGAGGAGTGGGTCCATGATTGGACCCTTTAGATCTCAGTTTCCTTGGAGGCATGGCTGGAGGTAATCTTAACCGATGGAAGAGGATGGATTGCTATTCTTGTTTCCCACAGACGACGCCAATCTGTTGCTGCTGAAATTGGTGTAGGGGCAAACGGATAGATTTGTGGATTCGAGGGAAGTTGAATAGTCAAACCTGAACACCTCCACCGGAGTTTGACCGTAATCTCCCACTGTTGACCTGCAAAAAGTGCAAAACACCAGGGTTGATTCCGGTGATGCAACCTCCGATGTTCTTGTCAGTAATCAGAAAGATTATAAAAGAGCTTTGATTGGCAAAAGATCGATTACCTGGTAACAGTAGGGAATGGGGGGGTATTTATAGCCACCTTAGGAACCAATTTCAGGATAAGATCAAATCCCTACTTTCCAGTGAATGGATAGAGGCGTTTAGGACCGTTGATTAAGGACAATCATAAACCCTAATTCTCTTCTATCCAGCTGGACTGGGTTTCTTACGGGTTGGAACCTGTACCCAGTAAGACGGATCCATTTATGGGTTATTGGGCTTTTGGAAAAAGGTCCAGTTCCCATTTCAGACCTGTTTGTAGATGAAATTACCATTTTACCCCGGGCTTTGAGATTCGTGTCCAATTTGAACGGTCACGATTTAATCCCATTTTTAGTCATATCACATGGTATACACAATAGCATGCATTTGTTCAACATTAATCTCATCAAATTTTTCTGTACTACTGTCACGCTCCGCTTCCCAAAAATACGGAATACGAGGGCATGACAAAGCCCAGCGAATGATTTTCATCATTCATGAGCTGTAGGATCGACTCAGCATCATAATAAGAATATAACAAAATGTACACAACCATGCATGCATGAATAATTTATTAAGCAACAGAAAACAATTGAAACAAAATAATAATATCCCAAATAGTTTTCAACTCTGGATCAAAAGATAAAAACTCGGGACTATAAGCCTGTTACAAGTTTTAAGTAGCAAAATAAATAAATAACTCAAAGAAAACAAAATATTTTAAGCAAGTTCTTTCTCCAAACGAAGCCTAGAATGTCTGCTCACCAATTCCAGCAGGCAATTCGTCTCCAAAGTCTGTTTGTAAATATATAAAAATGAGAAAATAGAGAAAACAAGACAAACGCCCTTAGTGCAAGTTTGGGCCGCAAACAGTACAAGCAAGGGTATAAAAACAAGTATAAGAAATATAGAATAAGATTTGGAATCAAGAATGTATAACATATTATAATAGGGATGCAACAAGTATTGGGATTCAAGAAGCTAGCTAGCAAGAAGGACAACTCAAGTGACAAGATTGGGTAACAAGTACTAGTAGTGGAGCAAGTAACAAGTGAACATGTAATGGTATCAAGCATCAAGTAACAAGTATCAAGTACAAGTGTCAAGTAATAAGTCTCAAGTGTTAAGTTGTCAAGTACAAGTATCAAGTCTCATGTCTCATGTATCATGTATCAAGTAAGCATGTATCATGTTCAAGTATCATGTATCAAGTCTTGTGGTTATTACTATCTATGTAGCATTTCATGTGCTATTCTTTTATCACATAGTTGCTAAGTCAATGAAATTTTGTTTAGGCCTAGTAGTGGATTTTATAGGGCGGTGTACTCAGGCATCAAGTATCAAGCAAGCAAGGTTCATGAATCCGAAAATAAAGTAACAAGTTCACGAAATAAGTTCGTGAATCCACTAACAAGTTCAAGAACCACACAGTGGTTTCATGAATCCAACAAGTTCATGAGCCAAGTAATGGCTCCATGAATCCAACAAGATACAACATGTTCATGAACCAAGTACTGGGAAACACGGGTTCCCTTCTGAGTACACTTATTTATATTGTCCAATACTATGGTCTTTTCCTTAAACCCCGGCTTATTATTTATTATTATCATAAAGAAAACATGAAAGTGTGAGAAACAGGTCAAGTAAACATAATCAAGAACATGGAACAAGTCTAGACTAGGTAGGATACAAGTTCGAGGGTCAAAACAATTCAAAATATCAAGAACAACGAGAATTCTAATTCTGGACAGCATGATGTTGCTACACCAAAACTGTAATTCCCGTTGCTAGAAGATTGAAAATGTGGATCCATAAGAAGGTCTAGAAACTAGACTCCTATCCGGTTCCAACACATATAATTAAGGTACATAAAGTTATGGTAACATGTGTCAAACCAACAAACTATACAATATTTGTGTTCAGCCAGAATTTGTGAAACTGAGTTTATACATATGAAACAGGATTGAAACATCATTAACTAATTCTGAAAAAATTAAGGAATATTCTCTAGGGTGTCTAGTATCAGCATGCAAAATTTCAAGTCATTTACTTACTGGTAGCATAGTTAAAATAATTGTAAACCAAAGTGGTGCAGCAGTTTTTATGAATCTGCAATTACCGACACAGTAGCAGTAAAACTGCGATATCTCCTAAACCGTAACTTGGAATTCAAAAATTCTGGATGTTATTGACAACTAGACACTTAGGGCTATATTTTATATTCAGGACTCAAGTTCAGATTTTGATTTTATCGAGGTCGAAACAACAAGGAAAGACAAAAACAGAGACCAAATAAAACACTTTTTGCATGAAATGTATCATAATTATACTAGTTGTGAACAAATATATCAACGAAGGGTTGTGACTCTTAGATCATGTGATAGATAAGGCGAAACATGAGATTATCAACGATAAACAAAGGGGAGTCACATTCACAAACTACTTATAATATTTTTAAGGGAAAGCTTGTACTAGAAAACGAAATGTACAAGGAGATACTTGTCTTGGGGTGTAGACGACGAATCCGACGGAGGAATATCAGAGATGGACCCCGACATGGATCTTGATGGTGATCAAGATCGGACCACAGGATGGCTCAGATCGGATCTGATCAGATCTGGCGATGGGGGGCTGAGAAGCGATCTGATGGTGATGATCAGATCAGATCAAGATGTGGACTCGGATCTTGGTGAGATCTGATTGCTGGGATCAAATCAATCACCCCTTCTCTTTCCCTCCTTCTCTTCTCTCACGGCAGCGAAGATGGCAGAGCTCAACTGGCGACGCGAGCGGAGACTAGCGGCGGGGGAAACTGGAGATGAGGGTGCGCGGGACGACGACGACGACACTACGGTCGGGAAGCGACGGCAGCATCGGAGGTAGTATCACTCGAGCGCTTTGTTTCGCTTCCGAAATAGGGGAGACGAGCGACGGGGGCTACGGTGGATGTGTCGTGAACGGAGAGGGTGAGGGCGATGCGGTGGTGGTGAGGAGAGGATAAGGCGGTGGGTAATGGTGACTGGCGATGGGTTTACGAAGTAATGGAGGCGATGGCCGGTGCTAATGGGTTTGGGAGTGAGGTGAGGTGAGGAAGACGATGATGGAGGGTGATGGAGACGAGGGTGATGGAGATGGTGGTGAGAGCGGGGCAAGGGGACGATGGCGAAGCAGAAGGGATTGGGTGGAGTCGAAGCGGCAGGGAGACGAAGGGTCGGAAGGGAGATGGGGATGACGAGAGGTAGGGGAAGAGGTTGGCGGCTGTTTAATTTTGGGTTGAACTGTAATTAGGTTAGGGTTAAGTACGTTAGGTTTTTATATAGAAGTGTTTTGGATTTTTGGGTTATTGGATAGCGGGTTTGAATAGGATCCAACAGGAGATTGAGTCAAAATTCATTATAATTAGGAAAAATGAAATAGATGAGGTGAATCAGTCCACTCTTCATGAAGAACGACAAATCAGAGCAGATAAGAACAAAGCAATTGCAATAATTATTGGCACAAATTTGAGTTGAAACAAATGAAATGATCTTATTAGAACTGGAACCAAATACAGATCTCAAATTGATGGACAAAGTACAAGGAATGGAAATACAGTAGAAAATACAGATATGGAAAATAGGAGTTATAACTACTCATTTAACATACTAGCATGTATTTTCTACATTTAGAAAGAACAAGATCACCCACCTCTTATGAAGAATTTGTAACAAGAAAGATGAGACACAACTCCTAGCACCTAGCTCCAACAAAGCAACTCCTAGTCCTTCTCCTCCTAGCGAGAGTACTCCAATGCCTCCAAATGCAACAAGAACACTCTCTACTCTCTTTCTTTTTCCTCTCTTGATTTCTTTTTATTTTTGGTGTGAAATGAGAAGAAAAGCTAGGGTATTTATAGATAAAAGAAGGGCTAAAATGCAAAAACTCACCACCTAATAACTACCCACTAAAACCTTTTCACTTTCCTAACTCCCCACATTTACAAAACCCTAACCCCTAATCTTTCACTACCCAAAACCAGCCACTTTCTCTCTCCTATACACGTGCACGTGTTGTGCACTAGTGCACACACATACACAAAATTAAATACAATTCCTATAATTCTAAAATGTGTATTAAAAGTTGTTATATGTCATTGTGAGGCCATGCGCAACTAAAAATAGGATTTAATAAGTGGGCTTGTCTAGTGGGCTTGCTTTTTAATTAGTTAATTAATTAGTCTAGTGGGCTAGAATCCATTTTTAGGTCCATGGGTTTAATAAAATGCTAAATAAAAGACTCTTGCATGCTAAAATAGTAAATGAGAGTAAGAAAATATAGATGGAAAAATTAGCACGTGCATCATACATGCAAAAATTGAAAAATGCATTTTTAATTAAAATAAAAATACGGGATGTTACATCACTCCCTCCTTAGAATAGTTCTGTCCTCGGAACTACACTTAGAAGTGAGAAAAGACAAGAAAGAAAAGAAAAGAGAAGAAAAGAAAAGAGTTTACAAAATTTTAGTTGAAAAGTTCTGGGTGATCAGTCATCATCTTTTCCTCTGATTCCCAAGTAGCCTCCTCAACAAATTGGTTCCTCCAAATGATCTTGACCATAGGTATTGTCTTAATTCTCAAGACCTTCTCTCGACGATCCACAATCTCTACTGGACGCTCTGCATAGCTCAAATCCAATTGCAAACCTTCTGGCACTTCTGGCAAATGATGACTCAGATCCGGGATATAACTTCGTAACATATGAAAGACATTGTGCACTTAGGCTAACTCTTCTGGTAATTCTAACCGATAAGCTGTCTTCCCAATCCTTTTAAATATCTTATAAGGTCCTATGTATCTCGGAACTAATTTTCCTCCCCTTCCAAACCGAATACCCCCTTGGTCGGAGACACCTTCACAAATAAAAAGTCACCTTCTGCAAACTCTAGGTCTCTCCTCCGGTTTTTGGCATAACTCTTCTGCCTGCTCTGTGCGTCGACTAACCTCTTCCTGATCAATTCGATCTTTTCTGAGGTCTGCTGCACAATCTCCATCCCATACAGCTACCGTTCCCCCACTTCATGCCAACATACCGGTGTCTTGCACTTACTTCCATACAGGGCTTCATACGGCGCCATCCCAATGCTCGCCTGGAAACTGTTATTGTAGGCAACAAGAGCCAAATGCTTCTCCCAATTGCCACCAAAGTCCAACACACAACATCTCAGCATATCTTCCAGTACCCTGTTGACTCTCTCAGTCTGCCCATTAGTTTGAGGATAAAAGGTCGTACTGAAATTAGTCTTCATCCCGAAAGCTGCTTGAAGACTTCTCCAAAAATGCGAAGTGAAATGCGCATCTCGGTCAAATACTATTGATAGCAGAACTCCATGAAGCTTCACAATCTCGCCAACATACTACTCGGCCAGTTTCTCCATCGACCAAGTAAGCTTCATCGCCAAAAAGTGAGCTGATTTGGTGAGTCGGTCCACTATCACCCAAATTGCATCATTGACCTTGGAACTCTTGGGCAATCCTGTGTTGAAATCTATGCTGATACAATCTCACTTCCACTCCGGGATGGGTAATGGCTGCAACAAACCTCCGGGCTTCTGATTCTCTGCTTTGACTTGCTGACAAACTGCACACCTGGAACAAACTCAACCACATCTCACTTCATCCCTGGCCACCAGAAATATAGCTTTATGTCCTTGTAGATCTTGGTACTCCCTAGATGCACAGATAATAAAGTAGCAGGCGCTTCCTGAAGAATACTCTTATTCAGCTCTGCTAGATCTGGCACACACAATCGTTCTCCAAACCACAACACTTCATCCTTCACTTAAAATCCTGCCAAACTTCCAGTGCCAACCTGCTCCATCATCTCTTGAGCCTATGGATCAGTCTTCTAACTATCAATGATTCTGTCTCTCAAAGTAGGTTGAATCATCAACTGAGCTAAGAAAGCTCCCAAAACTTGCAAAACCACTTCAATCTCTGCTCGATCAAGCTCCTCTGCCAATTTCTCCTGAGTTGTGATCAATCGAGACAAACTGCCCTTTCTGCTGAGCACATCAACCACAACATTGGCCTTGCCCGGATGGTACTTGATCTCGGATTGGATATCCTCCAACCCTCTAACCGTCTCCTCTGCCTCAGATTCAAGTCCCTCTACTGATAGATATACTTCAGGCTCTTATGATCCGTGTACTTGTTGACCTTCTCCCCGTACACGTAGTGCCTCCACTGATTCAATGCAAAAATGATCGCTGCTAACTCCAGATCATGGGTTGGATAATTCTTTTCATATGGTCTCAGCTGTCTAGACCCATAAGCTATTAACTTTCTTTCTTGCATCAGCACATAGCCCAAACCGCGATGGGAAGCATTGCTGTAGACATCATATTCGACTCCTGCTCGTGGCAAAGCCAAAATAAGAGCGGTAGTCAACCTTCCCTTCAACTCTTGAAAGCTAGCTTCACACTGCTTCGACCATTTGAAACTCACGTTCTTCCTTGTAAACCCTGTGAGTGGCATAGCTATCTGAGTGTAGCTCTGAATGAATCTTCTGTAGTATCCAGTTAAATCCAGAAAACTCCTAATCTCAGTCACTGTGGTCGGTCTTGGCAAATCTTTCACTGCCTCAATCTTCTGTGGGTCAGTACCCACTCCCTCCTTAGAAATGATGTGGCCTAGGAAGGCGACTTCGGTTTTCCAAAATTCATATTTGGACAACTTTGCATACAGTTTGTGCTCCTGTAGCTTCTTCAGTATCTCTGCTAGGTGCTCAGTATGCTCTTCTTCTGACTTGGAATAGACCAATATGTCGTCGATGAACACAACGACAAAAGAATCGATGAATGGCCGCAGAACCCTATTCATCATGTCCATGAAAATAGCAGGTGCATTGGTTACTCCAAACGGCATGACTAAAAACTCATAGTGACCATGCCTGGTTCGGAAAGCCGTCTTGTACACATCTTCTTCCTTGAACTTGGTGATATCCTGACCGCAAGTCTATCTTGGAGAAAATATCTGCTCCTTGTAGACGGTCGAACAGATCATCGATTCGAGGAATTGGATACTTGTTCTGTACTGTAACCTTGTTCAACTCTTTGTAGTCGATACACATCCTCATTGATCCATCCTTCTTCTTCACCAAAAGAACTGGGGCTCCCCAAGGTGATGCACTAGGCCTGATGAATCCTTTGCTCAACAATTCTTCAATCTACTTCTTGATCTCATCTTGCTCAACCGGTGCCATTCTGTATGGTGCCTTGGAAATAGGTGCACTTCCTGGCTGAACAGAGATGCTGAACTATACATCTTGATAAGGGGAAAGCCCAGGTAGATCATCAAGAAACACTGCTGGAAAATCCCGATCCACTGGAATTGCCTCACTTCTTCATGAACCTTCTGCTCTGCCAAATCTGCTACCAATTGCTTACACTTCCTCTACCCTTGAAATGTAACTGCTGGTCCTCTTGGTTCCTTCACCACAACCTCCTTGCTCTTGCACTCAATAGTAGCACTGTAAACCGACATCCAGTCTATGCCAATAATGATGTTGACCCCCAAAACTGCCAACTCAATGAGGTTGATGCCAAAGAGCCTGCCTCCGATCTCAAGATCACACCCTTCATAATATCGGTCGGTAGTCAAGTTTTCTCCTGACGGAGTAGCCACAGATAGAATTTTGCCAGGAAATATTTTAGGTTCGACTCTCAATCGTTTTGCAAATAAGGGTGACACAAATGTGTGCGATGATCCCGTATCAAACAAAACTGATGTTTTTATTCCATTTATTTGAATGTCTCCTGTTACATAAGAATACTCTTATTACATAACACTTCTTACATAAATAGAAAAGCAACAAAGCAACTAAGCATCATCTTCTATACCCGTGATGACGTTGTCCACATCATCACCATCTGCCTCGGTCAAAGCGAACACTCGCCCCTGCCGGAATTGCTTCTACCCTGGGTTGGACTGCTTCTGACTCGGTCCTTCCCGCTGAAGCTGAGGGAAAAATGGCTTGATGTGACCCTCCTTGCCACAAAGATAACAAGTCTTGCTCGCTTGCGACTTGGTATACCAAGGAGCTAAGTGGCCTGACTCTCCACACTTGAAGCGGGTGGGTACCCTTCCAGTCACTGCAACAGCATTTGCTCTAGTTGGTTTGAAACGCTGTGCTGGGGGTTGTCCCTTGAAATTGCTCGGCGCTGCAGGCCTCTTGACAATGCTCCAATTATTCCTTTTGACCTGTACTGCCTGAAACTGGTTCATATCTGGCTCAGTAGCGGCAGCCCTCCTGACCAACTTCTCAAATCTTCGGATACCTAGGAGTATCATGCGGTTCCTCAAGCTTGGCCTCAACCCTTGCTTAAACTTCCGCGCTTTCTTGGATTCATCCTGAATCATTTCCGGTGCATACCTTGAGAGTTGGTTGAATTTGGTCTCATACTACTGCATGGACATACCACCTTGCTGCAAGCCCAAAAATTCTATAGCCTTCTTCTCTTGAACATCCATGGAAAAATAATGACTCCTGAATTATTCAAGAAACTCTTCCCAAGTAAGCTGCACATTGCCCAAAGTCCTCTTCAGTGATTGCCACCAAACACCTGCATCTTTCTCTAGCAGTATGGTGGCCAACTTCACCTTACTTGCCTTTGTGGTCTCTAGCACTTCAAAGACTGATTCAATCTCCCTAATCCAGTCATCAGCAGCATCTGAATTTTCCTGGCCCTCAAATACCGGTGGCCTCATTCTTTTGAATGACTCTACCAGCCTGATTTCTTCGGGGACATGCACAACTGGCCTTGGCCCAGCATTCCCAGTGATGTTGGCAGCGAAAGCATTTAAGGTCTGATATACTCGAGCTAGTTGGGTCTCCAAATCTAGCCTATTCTCACCGATATGCCCTTCACCGTCCCTATTCCTTTGTGCCATTTCTGAGTCATAAAATTCATCATTAATCATCATAAATAACACAAATAACATCTCTTCAAAAAAATTTATTCATTCCAAAATTTAACTTTTTACATTCAGAAAGAAAAAAACTTTGCTTCAATACATCCATTACATCCTTTAACAAAAGACATCCTAGATTCTACGGTTTCTCTTGGCTGCTCTGAGTTCTTCCCGCAGTTCTTGGATTTCCTTCTTCATATCTTCAAATCTTTGATGTCGCTCCTGCTTGTCCCAGTGAGTGAGGTGGTCCAACTTGGCAAAGTGTCGATCATTTACATGCTGAACCTTCTCGAGTTCGCACACTTGAAAACTCAGCTCCTGAATGCGCTCCTTATCTTCTACTCGTTGCTCTTCCAAGTGGTTTACTCTTCACTTTTGAGCATCCAATTCTCTTCGAAGAGAAGCAACAATATCATCTTGGTCATTTGGAACGAGTTCTTTGTTTGAGGATTCTTCGGGGAAATCAGGTGGAGGTGGAGTAATCCCCCTGGACTCGGGGAATTTCTCTTCTATCTCCTTTGGGTCTTCTTCTTCCTCCATTGGCTCTTCTTCTTCATCCTCGAAGGGGACAAACCAATGCCTCATTATGGAGATCATGCTGATTGGCCATCTTATAGGGAAAGGAGGAGAAAATGTCATCATATAGAGCAACATAAACGTAAGTTACTTACATTTAAATCTCTATAAGTTGAAACTCACACTCTAATGTCCACTCTAGGGTGTCGTGCCTTATAAATTTATACTACTTATGAAGCATGGATCTGATACCATCTATAACGCCCCGAATTCTAAATAAGACCGAGTTCGAAGTTTCATATGATCTTTATACTTCACTTCGTACAATTTTACAAGGAAATTTGACCTTTTTATAATACACAAAGTCCTTTACATTTATTTACACAGCTCAAGACAAAATGAAGTAAAACAATGAAAATAATATACAACTTGCAATATCTTTAACATGTAATTAATCAACAGCATCATATCAATTTTATATCTTCATGAAAATCCAACTCCTGCATAATAAACTGTGGGCACGTCAGTTGCTTACAACCGACGAAAATATTATACACGGCCATCCTCCCTATGCCGGAAATATAATGATCTTAATACTTTAACAAACCATAAAACTTAAATGCAAATGAAGTGTTAAATGTGACTACACTAAACATGTAAGTGTATGCGATGCCTTAATGCCTAATGCAGATATTTTATACTAGGATGACACTAATGCATACTTGTTCGGATTCTATGCATCCCATACTACATAGGTCCGAGGACAAGCACCTACGTACTCCATATTAAAAGGGTTCGATCCCTCGCCATGACAACTACCCAATAATAAAAGCAAGGTTCAGACATTTTTTGAGTACAGATTCCAGTCCCAGAGTACACTACTGTAACACCCCAAAGTTTTTTTTTTTTTTTTAAACTAAATTTCGAAATTCAATTCTATCAATTTCTATGTCACTTTAAACATAAACTAAGAAAGTTATATTTCAAGGAAAATTTTGGCAGAGTCTCCCCTGTAAATTTTGCCCCGAAACACAAATAGCTTACGGAATTCTGCTCAAAATTCCGTAGCTCACAATACATACAATTATTTCACGGGCTCCCCAGGCCAAAATGAGCAGAAACATCCAGGTAATCAATATATATGCTCTGGGGGCCAAACTCACAGTAGAATATCCAATATCAAATAAAAACCATAAATTTCTTTGAAAAAGAGGTAAAATTTTTAGAAAAACCTTTGTAAAATCTACCACAGAGCCCGGTACGTCACAACAAGATGGGTACGGGTCACAACCACCACATACTACTCCACACTATACTCATCATCATCATATACATGCTTATACATCTAAAATACAATTTAAATCATAAATTTCCACTACTCACATAATTAAATTTAAACAACAATTTTAAAATAACAGCTTCACTCCACAGAATCTACACCTCACCTCTGCACTGCTGAGGACCTGTAACAGTAGGAGATCTAGGGCAGTCTAAAGACTCCCTAACCCCCCAAACACTAAGGGGCTAGCTATTTCTGGTGTGAGTATAATTTGCTAAACTCATAAATAAATTATATTATATAAAGAGAATAACTTAAACTTACGAATATCAAAATAAGAAGATTCAACCTGAGATTCACACATAAAACGTCATACATACGAATTTATAGCAAAGTATTCTGCACACCTGTACCCATCGGTATAAATCCATATCTGCACTATATGCATCATAGCAAGCTCACATATAACTTGATTTTACACTCACATAATCTCAGACCACCCCTACACACTTTCTTTATTTCATAAATAATCACTTGACGTCACTACCTCGTTTTCGTTATACTATTCAACCACGTATTTTATTTACCATTCATTTGCATTTACGAACTCGTGACTCATATTCTTTCCTACTCATCTCCATTCATAAATATTTTCTTCTTCGTTCTCATATTACACAACACCGCACTCATTCATTTCGTCTGACACATATCATCACGTCTCATAATACATTACTGTTACTCTCATCGTACATTACAGCTATCTTCTTTACACTCTCAGTACATAATCATACTCATCAGCATAGATTCTCATAATACCACATTAATTCATGTCTTATGACACAAATATAACACCCCCTTGCTCATTGCAATTTACTCACATTTCATCACATCATTAACATATCACTTATTAAATACTCATTCTTATCGCATCAAAAACATGTTTTATAACTCATTCTCATCCCGTTATATCATTTAGCTATTATTCAATCTAATTGATAATTAACTTACTTTCATCTGCACTTATAACTCAAGTTATCATTGATTTCACTTTCATTCCTATCAATTTATACTCCATACCCCCAAACATAGTTTGGGCAATAATATATCACACCCCAAGGCCGATAGCTTGGGTAATAATCACCACACCCCAAACACATAGTCTGGGTAATATCCCATCACATCTCAAGCTGATAGCTTGGTTATTAATTCACTTCAATCACTATTCATCTTCACTTATTTAATTCTTCATTTCCATTAATCATAAGCACTATCATGCCCACTCACCCTGTGAATTATGCCAAGGCAGGTAGTTCCCACCATTTCCACAGAAATAGCGGGCAGGTAGTTCCTTGACACAATTCCAAGGTGTAACCACTCATGTCATACTATATTTTACTTTAATGATTACTTTCGTGGCCACTCTTGCATTATATCTTCACTTTCATTTATCAGATGCATAATGCATTCTCTCTACTTCCCATATTCATTATCACAACACAATTTCTTCATTTAATCCATAATAATACACTTTTCGTATTTTCTGAATCTCATCTCGTAATTACTTATTCATTTCGATCCATACACTTCACTATTTCATTTCATCTTACACCAAATACTTTCTTCTCTTTCTCATTCACATTTCATATCATATCCCTTTTATCTCAGGTCTAGCCTGAAGTATCAATTCTCTCTCAGGTCTACCCTGAGGTATCATCTCCCTCTCCGATCTATGCGGAGGTATCTGTTATCCCAGGTTTACCCTGAGGTATCCTCTCTCTCTCCGATCTATGCGGAGGTATCTGCTCTCTCAGGTCTACCCTGAGGTATCCTCTCTCTCTCCGATCTATGCGGAGGTATCTACTCTCACAGGTCTATACTAGGGTATCATCTCTCTCGCAGGTCTACCCTGAGGTATCATCTCTCTCTCCGATCCATGCGGAGGTATCTGCTCTCCCAGGTTTATACTGGGGTATCATCTCTCTCTCAGGTCTACCCTGAGGTATCATCTCTCTCTCCGATCCATGCGGAGGTATCTGCTCTCCCAGGTCTATACTGGGGTATCATCTCTCTCTCAGGTCTACCCTGAGGTATCATCTCTCTCTCCGATCCATGCGGAGGTATCTGCTCTCCCAGGTCTATACTGGGGTATCATCTCTCTCTCAGGTCTACCCTGAGGTATCATCTCTCTAGTCAACCGAAATTATTGCTATTAACATTTTCTTTTCATATTAACATCACCCTTTATCATCATAGTATCTCATCTTTTATTTAAACTTATTCGCATAAACATTAATCACCATCTCACTTACCCGTTCAATGCATCACCCAAAAGAAAATCTCATTGTAATTAATATATAAAATCATCACATCATATGATGGCACACCACAACTGTACTGAATTATTTATTATCTCATTTCCACATGTTTGCATACGCCCAGTAGATTAACACATCACAACACCATATACATATAAATATACAATGCACTACCTTTACCCTGAATATTCAAAATCACATCAACCCACCATATATCGACATCCCTATATACATATAACTCATCCCTATATATATAACTAATCCATCGTTTATAAATTTATATCAATACACGAGGCGAGTATTTAATCGTCATATCGCATACCAACACCGAACACTAATTTCCCTTTACACATACACCTTATTCCGGGATTCATATCAATCATTCAGATTATACTAAAATTTTCTTAAAATAACAAATACATAAATACATTCATACTCACTTCATAGCCCGTGAAGCCTCGAAGCGTCACTTCTCCATCCGGCACACGAAGCCGTTAACATTTCCTATTATCAACTTTCAAAGCAATTAAGGCTCAAAACAACCAAATCAACCACAGAAAATAATAACACTATTTCTAATATCACTCAGGCGTTTTATCGAACGTCTGGGATGCACACGTGCATTGCACGTAATATTTAAATTCCTACGGGATGTTTATCCCCAAACAATTACTAAAATCACCCCAAACTTATTATAATAGTTCTACTAAATATCTACTACTATAAAGGAGATAATTTATATATATATATAAAATTCTCATTTCCGAACCCAAAACCCTAATTTTTAGCAACTTGCAAAATCCCCAATAATTTGCTAATCTCTTGCCTCTACAATGCCCAACACCTCCTAATCTCCCTACCATAACCATTCTACTCAATAGAAATTGAAATCACTTAGTTCTATACAAATAAAACAAAATAGGGTATACCTCCACTAATTCCTTTCTCCAAATCGACTCCGCCATGAGCTAGAGCACCCTTCAATTAGCCTTTTCCCCAATTTAATTCGAAAACCATGAAGTAAGAGGGTGGATTCGAGCGGGGAAAGGATGCGCCGATTGGGTTTGGCTTTCGTTCGATCGGGAAGAAGCAGGACGAAGGAAAGAAAGGAGAAAGAAAAAGGGGGGGGGGGGTTAGGAAATAAATAAAAATAATAATAAATATAATAATTAATAAGGTATATTTACACATATACCCCCAATCTCCAAAATATTTCAAATAAACCCCCAACTCTTGCACTTTAAAAATACTAACAATACAAATTACATAAAATTATCTCATAATAATCCTCCAAAAGTACAAAATAAAGTAAACAATGTTTCTTCACAAAAACTCAACTCATACTCCAATATATCATTTGCATCAATCCAACACAAATATTCATACCAATATCAACATTTAAAAATAAAATATAATAGGATATAACTTAAAAATAATTCTCACCATATTAGAATATAAAAACGAATATTCTTGGTATTTTAAAATTCGAGGTGTTACAACTACCCTACTGTTATGCAGATTCCTCGTCGTACGAACATCCTGCAAGTGCCCCTCTAGCCCCGATATATGTATATATACTTGTCACACCCCGCTTTCTAAAAGAGAATACAGAATACAGATACGCGACAAAATCCCAATGAATGATTTTCATCATCCATAAGCTGTTCAAGAATCTTTACAACATCTCACAAAATAGTCACAGTCAGAAGCAAGAGAATCAACCACACATGAACAATTGAATCAATATACCAACAGAATTTACTTGAAACAAAATATAATAATCTCAAATAAATCAGAATCTGGACAAGACAAAATCTTGGGTCACATTGCCCACATACAAAATGAATATCCAAGTACTCAAAATACATTGTTCCAAAGCAACAGTAATAATAATAACAAAAAAGATGTCCAGCACTAATATTTCATTTTCCAATACCATCGGGCAAACGATCATCCTGATCTGCAATCAATAAATTGCAGGAGAAGGAAAAAGAAAATAAGTACCCGTCAATGCAAGTTACGAGCCACTTATAATGTAGGATACAAGTACATATAATAATCAATCTAAATAACAGCGGAAACAAATATAGCATGGTATAACACATCAAAAGTAATATCTAATGTGAATCAGTAAGGCATAGTCAACTAGTATGGTATACTAACAATACAAATATTTATGTCAAATGCAGTGTCACATGGCAACAAACAGTGTCCAGTGATAGTAAGCTCAGTATATCAGTGTAACAGTATAACATTATCAGTCCAACAGTATCAGTCTAACAGTATCAGTCTTATGTTCTTACAGTCTTGTGTGTATTACTAGCTAGGTAGCACTTCATGCATCCCGGTTTTTACTACATAGTTACTACAACAAACAGTTTCGCTTTTAGATTTCATAGTGGACCATGATGGGGCAATGTACTCAGGTATCAATAACAGTAGCAGTAAAAGTAACAGTAACAGTAGCAGTATGGAACACTAGTTCCCTTCCAAGTATATGTTTCCATATTTTCCACTACTAGATCTTCCCTTAAGAAATCTCGGCTTGATCACTTTTATTATGGTTATCAACAGACATGATAGTGCATTAAATAGTGTCAAACTAACATGGTATAATCAGTATTAAGTTCAGGGAGACAAATAAACATGCATAGATGATATACGGTCACATAAACGACCAAAATAGTGTGTTTATGTTCAGAATAGCATGACAGTACAGTACTAAAACAGTGATTCCCGTTAGTACAGAAATTCAAATCTGAATCCGTCAAAGAATTTGGAAAATAAATTTCCACAAGAATCCAGCGAATATATATAAGCCATATAGTATTTCAAAAAATCATAACTCAAAACTGATTTGAATCCAGAAAACACGTTCAGTCAGAAATCAGTAAAACGAATTCAAAGTCAGGAAAACAACATCAAAACTTTTCAAATAAATCCAGGAAAAATGTTGGGTAATTCCTTATATATCTAGTATCAGAATATAAAGTTTCATAATATTCCAGTAAAATTAGTTCAGTAAAAAAAATCAGAAAACATCAAGAAATGATAGTTTGGCAAATCTGGAATTCCCAATACTGCTGTACGGAAACCGTAATATCTCGCAAACCGTGAAACGAAATCCAAATCCACCAAAGGAAGATGAAAATAGAAAAAATAATCTAAATTTCATATTTCATAAATATTTTTCATACAGGAAAAGGAAATAGGGTGAAAATACCATTCTTTATAGATCTACGAGCAAAATACAGCAAGTATAGTTCTTGTTCAAAAGCATGAAACAGTGTATAAAACTCATCAATAAAATCCACCAAAATTCTGGGTAATCCCTAAATAGGTATAGAAATACTGACCAAAATTTCAGATCAAAATAATATATTTAGGACTAGTATCAAAATAGTTTAATCATCAAAATCATCAAGAAACGAAATCTGGAAATAGAATACACCTCTGTAGTAAAATAGCCATAACTCAATCATACAAAAACGAAATCGACCAAGGTTAGAGAATTTTGAAAAGAAGACGGATTTATCTACAATTCATGTCTGATACAAAAGTTAAGAATTCTGACCTTAATAGAGTCTAAAATACAATTCAAAACTGATTATCGACAAAATACAGATTTTCCCTTGAAAACAAAACCAACATAAACCACACGAAACTCATTCCAATCATAATTAAACATGGTATAGAGTCCACTAAGTGTCCAAATATCATGAAATAGAGTATATAACATATTCACAACCATTATATCACATAGATCTCATCAAACACATAATTTCCCTAATTATCTCATACATATGAATAGATCAAGAACGGTCAAACCTAGTTGTTTCGTATCGGTTTTTTGTGTCGTGAGGCAACTATGGTCAAATAGCACTATAGAGGCAAAACCCATCAAAAATAACACACACACGAGGTGTCTCTAGAACCCAACTACACTATAAGCGGTATTTTTAACTTGTATCAAACAAAGAAATTGGAGTATAAGTTACTTGCCTTAATCGAAGACGAAAACGAAGAACACCAAGAATAACGGAAACGGATCCCGGCAACGAACAAAACCCACGAACAAAAATCTGCGAACCAAGCAAATGCGATCACATGTGTACTTGAGCACGTGCAACACCAACGAAGAGAGAGAGGAAGAGCGTCGGGCGGTGGCGGCTGGCCTTAGGCTGGCTGCTGCTGCAGATCGTCGGACGGCACCGAAGGACGAGCGAGAGAAGGGAGGTGATACGGATGATGGTGTGGTGGTGGGATGGAGCTCGGGCTATGGTGAAGTTCGGCAATGGGGATTAGGGTCAGGATGAGGTGCATGCCGAAGGGGGGGTCGGTCTGGTCGGGGGTTGTTGACGGCTGGGGGTGCAGGTCGATCGGGAGAAAGAGGGAGGCTAGGTAGAGTAGGTTAGGGTTAGGGTGTATAGAGAGGGAGAGAGATTAAATAAGGTGTAGTTTAGGGTTTGGTAGTATAAGATGGGTATTGGGTATTTGGGTTGTGGATAGTTTAGGAGTAGTAATAGGATTAGTTTAATAGGATTGACTAGGATAAATTGTATAGGATTCAAAATAAGATTGTGGTTTAATTTGGCTTTGGTAATCAATTATATAAGGATAAAACAATAAGATTGGAAATAGAGTAACCAACCAAAACACCACAAGCATCCAAAAACAAAATAAAGAGAACAAGAATCTAAATAATAGAAAAGAATAACAATCGATGGAGAACGAAGCAAAAGACAACAAATCAAACACAAAAGAGCTCAAGATGAAACAAAATGAATATATATTGAAAATAACTCCAATATACGGTCCAAGGAAAATACAAGAGAGTACAAATACTCATGAAGGAGAAAAAATACACCAAAAATACGAAAAATAAAAAACAGGGGTTATAACACTGGAGTAAAAAAAACTATTCACCCAACTACGCATAGTCCAGGATTTAAAATAAAACTCATCTCCATCTAAGCAACATCCGTCCCGGAGTACACCGCCCGACTGGGTCTATAGTCTCGAAGTACATCGCCCGACTATATAGAGTGCACCACTTACATTTGCCCAGGTTTACTACATCTTCTCTTAGTGCCTAGTTCTTAAGTTCAAGACATGAATAAATTATCATACCTAGAGTTAGTTTTATCCCCTACCGGACTTGACCACAAATACCGAGATAGCTTCATGGCCATATCTCAAAATATCTCTCAAATCTTTTAATTCAATAATGCCGGTACCCGAGGTCTCAGTAAACTCTAGATTACAACCTTTCATGTACAAGAATCCATGGGTACTCATACCCTTCATAATCATGTATTAAACTCAAAGTATTCTTATCTTCAACTTATTCACAATTAGATCAATGTATTATTTTAGCACTATTCATGATTCATTTATTCATTCACAATTCAGAATAAAACAATATTTCTTTTCTTGAATATAGATTCATCACTTTGTCTCATTAGCAATTTAAGCTCATATAGCAATTTCCACATCAAGTATTTCTTACTCAACATAAGTGTATGTTTACATCAAGAGAATCCCATAACATGACACATATTTTTCTCTTCTTTTCAAAATAAAGGTCATATACTCAAATAAATAATTTTGAAGTCAAAACTCATTTACTATCTCAATTCCTCTTTTTATTTCTCATAATATACATAAAAATGTCTAAAACTATTTTTAGTAAATTTTATATTATTTTATATGAACATTAAAAAACATTTCCAAAATTTTAATGGGATTAAAAATACTCATTTTTTTTATTAAAACAAACCCAAAAAAATTGTTTGATGTCATCAGGTTTCGAACCCAACTCCCCTCACCACCTACAGTGAACGCCCAAGGCCCGATCCGCTAGCCAATAAGTCCATTTGGACTTGGTGTTATAAAGGTACGCCGAAAGTAATTCTATACTTCGGTTCAGGGGTTTATTTAGAAAAATCAAACAAAATAAAAAGGGGGGTGCCAAGTTTCGAACCTAGAACCAACGGCTACAGTAATGACTTGTGGTGCACCGACTAGCCAGTAAGTTTAAGCCCAACTACTATTATGAGAACAGAGGCTAGAGTTTTATTCTTACGGCACAGGAACTACTTTATTTCACAAAACTCAACATATGATCGATCTAATCTTTTTAATAGATTGTATTTATCTCATTCATACTTATTTTACTAGAAAACAGTAACTCACGAATTTCCAAACTTATAATTTTGACATTGTATCTATATATTCAAATTATTTCCTCTTTTTAATGAACAAGAATTGTATTTCTTCAATTTAATTAAAATAGCAATTGTTTATCTCTTACAACTAATTAAATGGATTTATGTGTACCAATCTAATTTCACAAAAAAAAAACACTTTAATTACATGAGAAGTCTCAACAATTTTCCTACAATTTTATATTTCGATATTTGTAAATTAACGTGCATATTTGTTTATGGCAATAACTCATTATTTCTTTTTCTCATTTCTAACTAACATGATAATAATCTTAATCATAACAAACTTTCTTCAATTCATGGTATACACAATAGCATGCATTTGTTCAACATTAATCTCATCAAATTTGTCTATACTACTCATTTAACATACTAGCATGCATTTCCTACATTTAGAAAGTACAAGATCACCCACCTCTAATGAAGAATTTGTAACAAGGAAGATGAGACACAACTCCTAACTCCTAGCTCTAACAAAGCAACTCCTAATCCTTCTCCTCCTAGCAAGAGTACCTCAATGCCTCCAAATGCAACAAGAACACTCTCTACTCTCTTTCTTTTTCCTCTCTTGATTTCTTTTTATTTTTGGTGTGAAATGAGAAGAAAAGCTAGGGTATTTATAGGATAAAAGAAAGGCTAAAATGCAAAAACTCACCACCTAATAACTACCCACTAAAACCTTTTCACTTTCCTAACTCCCCACCTTTTCAAAACCCTAACCCCCAACCTTTCACTACCCAAAACCGGCCACTTTCTCTCTCCTATACACGTGCACGTGTTGTGCACTAGTGCACATACATACATAAAATTAAATACAATTCCTATAATTCTAAAATGTGTATTAAAAGTTTTTACATGTCATGTGTGAGTCCATACACAACTAAAAATAGGTTTTAATAAGTGGGCTTGTCTAGTGGGCTTGCTTTTTAATTAATTAATTAATTAGTCTAGTGGGCTAGAATCCATTTTTAGGTCCATGGGTTTAATAAAAGGCTAAATAAAAGACTCTTGCATGCTAAAATAGTAAATGAGAGTAAGAAAATAAAGATGAAAAAATTAGCACGTGCATCATACGTGCAAAAATTGAAAATGTATTTTTAATTAAAATAAAAATATGGGATGTTACACAAGTAGTCATGTATCAAATAGGACCTACAGATCCCCTTCGAGTATACCCTCCTATAAAGAAGTATGTAGTTGGGTAAAGTAAGTGGGAAATACGGGCCCCCTTCTAAGTACACCTTCCAGTAGGGAAATATGTAGTCATGTAATCATGTAAACGAGTAATTAAGATCATGTATCATGTAATCATGTAATCAAGTAATCATGTATTCATGTGGGAAACACAGGACCCCTTCCAAGTTCACATTTCTATATTTTCCACTACTAGATCTTTCCCTTAACCCAGGCATGATTGCTTGTTATTATTATTAAAGCGGGCATAGACGTGCAAAAAAAGGGCAAGAAAACCTGGTAAGAAACAAGGAACAAGTTCAGGTCGGGTAGAAAATATAATCGAGTGACAAAACAACTTATAATAGTTAGAAACAACGATACTTTTAATTTTGGACAGCAAGGCGTTGCTGCACCAAAACTGAGATTTCCGTTGCCACAGGAATGCAAATCTGGATCTGTCAGAAATTCTAGAAATTGGACTCTCTGCCAAATCCAATGCATATACACAAGTTATATAACAACTACAGCAACAGGGTTCAAAACAACATTTTACACAGAATTCATGTTCAGCCAGAAAAGTAATGTTTTGTTTATAAGCATGATAGAGCTCCAAAAACACAACAATTAAATCTAGGAAAATTCTGAAAGTTTCCCTAATATGTCTAGTCTCAGCATAATAATTTTCATGTTATTATATTATGGATAGCACAGTCAAATTATATTAGAAAACAGAGTAACACAACAATTTTATAAATATGAAATTTCAGGCACATCAACAATAAAACAGCGATAATTCACAAAATACGTTTTAGAATTCAATTCCATCAAAAAGGCTGTAAAGTAGACACACTAGGATACATTTCATGTTCACAAAGTTTTAATCAAAAGTGATTGGAATCAGGTTAAAATTAGAGTTCTTCACTGAACAACATGCAGTTTAGCAATTATATGATTGTTTCACAAGTATGAAATAAGTTATAAAAGTCATTAAACAATTCTATAAAAATTTGGGGTTGATCCTAGTCATGTCTAGTCATACCCAGAATAGTACTAAGTCCAAATTTTACTTTTAACATCAATTTTAAAACAATAAATCGTGTAACGGTCTTATAATTCAGAATCTGAAATTTACGACACATCTATAGTAAAACAACGATAACTCTCACATCAAAAATCGAAATTGAGATCCGTCGAAAGTTCTGAAAAATAGACACCAAGGCCTACAAATTACATTCACAAATTAATTTATTTTACTAACATTAACAGGGTCTAAATTGCTGTACAAAGTCAAGACAGCAGCAAAAGGAAGTTTCTTGCATGCATTTTATCAAATAACTCATCTACGATGGGTTCAATTTAGAGAATAATGTAAGACATGATATATTGAACATCTAAATCAATATGGCATGGGTATTAACAAGTCCACAATAAGAGAACACATCTTGCACATCAATCATGTAAATAAATATCCACAACACACAATAGTTCATGAAAGAGTATATATATCAAGAAATCTATCTAGATCTAGTTTATTTTTTGTGTAGGGTGTGTGTGACATCTTGTTGTGATTAATCATGATCATGAAATGATGGAAATGGATCAAGTGAACAAGATCATGATTACCAAGGAATTGACATGAGAATGAAATGCAATGAAAGCAAGATTACTTGCGGTATTTGTACTTGTATGAACAACAAAAATAACATACAAGTTACTTGCCTCAATGAAGACGGTGAATCCGACGAGAATAAAATACGAGAATGGATCCCGGCACACAAGTACGAACACAACGACTCACGAACACGAGAGGGTTGTGGGATTGGAGGTCGACGGTGATGCTCGGGCGGTGGTGGTCGAAGATTGACGGCAACGGGATGAGGGGGTACGGGTTGGAGGCTTGCAGGACGAGGAGGGGTGATGATGGAGGTTTATGGTTAGGCGTTGTTGGCGTGGAGCCGTGGCACAGGGCAGCTGGCACTGGAGGGCGCGACGGGAGCAGCGCGAGGGGCACGACGGGGAGGCATGACGGGCAGGAGTGGTCACGACGGGAGCAGTGCGAGGGGCACGTCAGGGAGTCGCGACGAGCAGGAGTGGTCGCGAGGGGGCGCGGTGGACGGTTGACGGCGGGAGGCTTGATCGATGGGCGGCAAGAGGGTAGGGGGAGAGAGAGTGTAAGTTGGAGAGAGAGAGAGAGAGTATAGAAAATATTTACTGTATGGAGAAAGAGAGAGAAAATTGATTGTGATTTTAATGAGATTTTTTGTAATTTAAGATTTGAAGAATCAGGGAGAAAATCATGGGATTAAAGGGAGAGTGATCTGTAGTTAGACAAATAGAGGGAACGCGAGGGAGAGATTTTAGGGAGACTGGGTAAAAGGGGGTTATAAGGTAGCGGGTTAGCGGGTTTAGGATCTAATATGACGAATTATAAGGTTTAAATAGGGTAGATTGGGTTAGAAATTGGATCCAATAGGGATATAAATCAATAATAAATAATTAGGTCATGAAATTGATGATTTAGAATTAAACAAATTCATTCAGAGGTAATAATTGACAGAAGAATTTAAATCGAGAAGATTGAAAATTACATAACTGAATTGACGACAAAAAAATGGTTTATTAAGAACGAAGAAATGATTACACGATTCAAAAAGGACAAAAGAGTACAATCAAAATAAAAATACCCAGGAAAAAGATAAATACATACAAAAATACAAGAAAAGAAACACAGGGATTACAGGTATTGAGAGCCCTCAGAACAAATGCATATCCTCAATCTTACGAGGACTTATGGGCTGACCCCATATTTTCTAATGAGAGACAAAATGAAAGAAGCTTGATACATTGCCATCGCCGTAATGACCTGAGTTTTATGGCTAGACATAAATAACTTTTACTTTCGTGGGACCTGTAATAGTGTTTCTGGTAATCAAACACATATCATGTATCTTATCTCTTTTTTGGCCATAGTTGCAGCGATGGGACAGAATTGGAGGATTGTCAGGTCCTTCCAGATGGACAAGTATGAGGAGGAGGTTATCGTGATTGGCCCCACACTTGACGGATCAGAGCATTATAGATCGACTCCCACCCTAAAAAAAATTTGTTGGAGGGATCTTCGTTGTTTCATTGAACTTTCTTTGTTGTTTTTATAGTACTGATTTGGATTTGTTCTACCCTCAGGGCTTTGTTGGTGGAATTATGTTTTATTTCCTATTAGGTAGTTTTTTTTATATTGGCCCAGTACTCTGAGCTTGTTTTATTAAAATTTTATTAATAAAACATGATAGTCATACTCCACTTTGTTCTTTGAAAACAAAAAAGAAAAAAAAAACCTAGTACATATTTTTTTGATAATACGCTAGTACATATTACCAGCACAAAAGGCATTTTCCATTATCGGATGTACAACAAATGCAAATGAAGGACCTTCCTCCTTTCGAGTATTTTGCCGTACTGACCCACTTTTTGAAAATATTTGGCGCTCTGACCCACTTTCGAAAACAATTAGCGAACTGACCCGGTTTTGGACACGTCAGCAACAAACGTTCTTGG